>BSQZ01000053.1:0-242500 GCA_033239005.1 Lamellibrachia satsuma
GTAGTTGCAGATGTAAAACTCTGAACATGGTGGTTCAGGGAAATTATAGTTATTATCATTAATGACAAAATGTTATCTAATACGAGCAGTTTTATCTGTAAAGTATTAAAAAAAAGAACTACATATGTATCCAAAGAAGAATGTTCAGGCAGTGATTTTAATTTCTGCCGATGTAGAATTGTATTTATAGATTTCCACATATGGCGAGAGTTTTCAGAATTTATTGAGATAAAATGTGGATAGTAATCAGACTTTGCTTTTAACATCATGTGATTACATATAGGTAGCTGTTTAGTATAAAGGGATCGATCAATTGGAGAACGAGTTCGTCGCCAAATTCTTTCAAGATATCGACGACGACGTTTTGCTACAATTATTTCATTAGACATCCATGGTGATGGAAGGCGAACTTGTACACTTTTGGTTTGTTTAGGAGCATGTTTATCATGGAGTTTACTTAATGTTTCACTGTACTGATTAATAAGCTCGCATAATGTAGATTTAGGTTTGATCAAAAGATCGGAATTTTCTAGATCGTCATGAAGGGTAGTTAAGTTAATTTTATTTATTGGTCGAAATGTGATATTTTTTTCTAGATCTTGAACCAACTTGCAACCACAAATCATTAATGATAAAATGTGTAACTCGTTTGCATGAAAAACAAGCATTCCATCGTAATTATTTTAACCTCAGAATCACAACCACTCTTCTACTTATGACTGGTTATATTTATTCAACTAGTATCATCTTCAATTAACTTCATTTGTATTATATTGATAACATTTTTCCCACAGTTGAAAATCGGACGATGTTTGTTAGATGACCATGGAAGTCGAACAACACGTCGCGTGCGGCCCACCGCTTTGCGTGAATAGACATTTGCCAACAAAACAAATTACACATGCAACTCCTTGGTGTGACTGTCGGATCAAATATCTTTATTGGTCTATACTTTCCGATGCGTTCTATTATTTACTGGTACTTGCATGTTGCTAATTTTACGCCGGTAACTACATATTGGACCAGTTGTAAGAAATAGGCCGGCGTGCGGTTTTGTGCCGTAACCACGGCCCATGGAAATAACACACCGAAACCTCTGTAGCGCCCGTTACGATTTTGAGACCGGAAAAGAGACAAACAAATTGAGCGCAGTCCAGATCACATCCACTTGATTGCAGCGAGGTGGAATCACAATATTGCTACCATCGACATGTAATTTTGTTTATGCTGAAAACAGACATACAGACACGCATACATACGCACGCATGACTAGTTATATTCACTCAGCTAGTATCAATAATTACCTTATTTTACATTGAAACGACAAAATTTTCCCACAGTTGAAAATCGAACGATGTTTGATGAAAACCGGATTAAAATTACAAAAACAGTTGTGCAGAAATTGGTGTGACTGTAGGATGAAATCTTAGCCGCATGTTACTAAATTCGACGGTTCTTAAGAAAATGTATTAAAATGTTCAATTTTCGTTAGACGTGGTTTCTTTCCAGAGGACACTAGCATTTGTCGGAATGTTCCTGGTTCTGTGTCATCGCTCCAACTTTATACTTGGTAAGTACTCACAACAATTACAGGATTTAACAAGACTTAACAAGTTTGTACTTGGTAAGTACTCACAATAATTCCGCGATTTAACAAGACTTAACAAGTTTGCCACCTTTGCAAAATACCTAGATGGCAAGTGGACTAGGAAACTATTGGCTTGTCGAGAGTCCAACAACTTTTCGTGCATGTGTAACCCGCCTTTCTGAGATATTTCTGCTTCATTCGTGTATTGTCGTGTGTGTGAATGAGTACTTTCTGATATCCAACCTGCACTGTTCCTTCACTAATGTTGCTTCGTGTCTTCTAGTTCTTCTATCTTTTCTACCTGAGAAAAATACTTATATAAAAATGTTCGTACCCATTCAATCTCTTAATAACTTCAGGTTGATGTTCTTACCATCCTTGTCTCTGGGGTTGTTGAACCACATTCATTTAGCCGTTCTTCATAAGTAAGGTCTCTCATTCCGTATGTTTAGCATTGATAATAGCCCCATCATGTGCCTTTTATTTTCAGGCAACCACCTACTACGGCTTTATATCAAAATATATGTTTTTTATTTACATCATGTCTGCTTAAACATAAATAATGAAACGTAGGCTTAAGTATGATATTTGTTCCATCTTACATCAATATGAATAAAGTCGTAAGCGAAGTGAACATTCGAAACGGACAAAACCAACACTGGCCAAAACTGTCACTTTTGCTTCTTGCTACAACTGACTAAATTTGGTTATACTCTGACTACACTTGACTAAATATGGTTCTGTTCCGACTATAATTTACTAAATATGGTTTCATTCTGACTACACTTGACTAAATATGGTTATATTGTGACTACACTTGACTAAATATGATTCTGTTTTGACTACACTTGACTAAATATG
Organism: Lamellibrachia satsuma; assembly: GCA_033239005.1. Taxonomy (NCBI): domain Eukaryota; kingdom Metazoa; phylum Annelida; class Polychaeta; order Sabellida; family Siboglinidae; genus Lamellibrachia; species Lamellibrachia satsuma. Next base: position 2,450 of record BSQZ01000053.1, read on the forward strand.
GTTCTGTTCTGACTATAATTGACTAAATATGGTTATACTCTGACAACATTTGAATAAAATGTGTTTCTATTCTGACTACATTGACAAATATGTTTATATTTCATAACAGCGTTAGCACAGTTTAACAACTATTCCTGGCCTGACAAGCACAGTTTTTGTTCCCAGTGTCTCAGCCATGCGTAGTGAGTCATGTTGCAGTGTGAGACGCCTTGTTGTAGGCAGGGGTGGATCTGGGCGACTGCACGCCAACCAATTCTCATTGCCACACTAACTGTGTCTGCGATGCCGGATATGCGGACGATGGCAGTACATGATGCGCAGGTACGCGCCTCGGTGTTGCGTGGCATTATTGAGAGACTACAGTAAATTATATATATGACTTAGATTGTCATTGTTGAAGGGTTTATCTTTAGATACATGTGCGAAATTAAACAACCGATACAACACCTTGTGGTCGTGCTGTTATATATATATATATATATATATATATATATATATATATATATATATATATATATATATATATATATATATATATATATATATATATATATATACATATACATATACATATACATATACATATACATATACATATACATATACATATACATATATATATATATATATCGCTAGCTGCATATATAATATATACGTTTTGTATTAAACATATGAAGTGAAGTGAACTGATTGAGCGCCGGACAGATTGAATTCACGGCGTCTCTTGTAAGGAGACCCACATTCGTCATCAGATAGAGACTAAGAATTTCATGACGCTGTTAGCTTGAACCGATGGAAATGATGTTGTTTCCGGGGTTAATGTTTCATGTCGTCAGAAATCAACGAGTGTGACAGCATCCCGTGCACGAATGACGCCACCTGCGCCAGTGACGTGAACATGTACACGTGCACATGCGCGGACGGCTACATAGGAACCAACTGTGAAACGGGTAGGCATGTTCTTTTTTTAACAATAACATAACATTTCAGCATCATTATCATCATGGTTCGGCTGCAGGCCTGAGCATTGACGAGCCGTTTCCACACAAGTCGGTAGTTCATTTCCTCACTCATACATTAATGCACCATTCGCGCAAATTTCTCGGGCACTCGTTTCTAAAAGAACGCTATATAAGAACGTAACTTTTGATCAAGAACGATGTTTTCGTTTGTCATTACGCCTTGACTCACCCGACGCAAATCGGTTATGATCATTCTCTGTAGCTTCTGTAATCTTGAAATCTTCTTTGACCTCCCGACCACTCATTATCACTTCAGTCTTCTCCTCGTTTTCTTGCGTCTAATGTACACTTGCCAGGGTACAGGGCTTCATAATGGATCGTTACGAACTACATATTATATTGATTATAACATGGACCAGTATTTAATCCCAGTATTTAATCCACGTCACAAGCCGCCGAAGTTTACAGTCTTGGTTAGTCGTCATACCGGTATTGCCATCTTGCGATTACTGTGGCGACGAACTTAGTTATTTGCAGCCGCGCTCACCATGACGTTACAATTGGTCAATAATCAGACCGGCACTTGGCATTGTCGATGACACAATTAGGTTATTAATACAACGAAACTGTCTTGTTATGTCCAGGTAGTCTCGTTCCCCAGTATTTCTTGCACTCTATATGATAACTTTTCTGTCAATACACTAATATAAGCCTACCTTTCTTCCAGTGCTCATATGTCTCGCTAGTTGAAGAACCATATTTGCCGTAAACACAATGCGTAATAACGAATTTGTTTGGGTGCTGTGTTCATGTTTGGGTGCTATGTTCATGCAAGGAGAATGTTTATTGTCAAGTTTGGCGGCCGATTTCTTGGTTAAACCTGAGTCGACTTAGAGTGTCATATTATCCTTTGCTAAGTAATAAGAATTTGTGGTGATACGACGTGTAAATGTTGGCCCCCAGTGCTCAGACGGAAGTTAAACATTATACAATACTACATTGCCACGGAATTGTGGGCGTGCCACGACGTAATATTTTTGTAGCCACGAACGAATGTATCAGCAACCCATGCCACAATGGTGGTTCGTGCCGTGATGCCGTGAACTCATACACGTGCATTTGTCTTGTAGAGTAGAATGTAGAAACATTATAACTATGGGAATGCACAATACAGATAAAATGTGTTAAAAGAAAGTTGGTTGAGAGTTGTCATTTGTTTGCAGACAATTATCGACGTTGTTTTCTTGCAATGATTACATAGACATGTTAATACGAACATAGATTAAAACTAATAATGGATATCCCAACACAGTATCACACATAATACAAAAGAAAACGTAGTCAGTATGTTACCTGTTGCCGGACTCTTTCCATATTCTCACAGTCCACGAGAGCGGGTCAAACTGAATTGCTCTCCTGTGTCATGTGACCATGTTGTTATGTTACCACGGTGGTTGTCATGTGACAGCAGTTCCAAGAAAATCGCGGGTATCCCCGGTCTCACCTATTGCAGTTAACTTGTACATGGATACATTTTAAAGACAAACCTTCACCACCGCCACCAATACATCATCAATCTGGTACAAATATGTCGAAGACAAATTCGTGTAGATCCATGAAAACATCATCGAAGAATTCACATCACAATAACATAGACCCGAGCATAAAGTTCACAACTGAACCAGAACAGGATGGTTAACATAAAGCCCACTCATACTCAGATCTAATCACCACCAAGGGTCAGTAATTAGAACACTGGTCAACATAGAATTGCTAGTAAACAATGACGATAACAAAGCAACTGAAATATAAAAGTCAAACCAGCACTCGGGGTCAATTTACTAGAGCTTGTAGGTATTCAACATTACAAAGAAAAAAACAAGACAACCATTGCAAATAAACTAACTAGAAAGACACCGAACATCCCGATACTACACGTGCGCAACCCATCAGAGAAACCCACCACCACCTTCCGAGAACACGGAGTGTGGGTGTATTACATACCATACAACACAATAATATCCACAGTGGCGAACACCAAGAACACAAAAGCAAACATGTGCTGGGTGATACGTCCGCACACATACGTGGGCGAAACCAGCAGGTCACCGGAGGCCCGGCTCAAAGAACGTACCCGCATGAAGGCTCTCTTAGAGCTGTACGGAATATGGGGCCACAACATCACGGCCAAAGATGAGACAGAGCTGGCCAAATAAGACAACCTCTGGCGCCTAGAGATCAGCGAAGCGATCGAACTACGGAAAGGGCGCCCAGCGTTAAAACAAATACAAGGGTTACGACCACCTCTGATTATCCTAGAACTACCGTCACGTGACAACCATCAACATGGACATGACGCTGATCGGTAGGTTCTGGACAGTTCCGTTGAGACTATGTATGTGCGTCAACGTAGATGTGGTTTCATGTCGTCAGATATCAATGAGTGCGACAGTAACCCATGCATGAATGGCGCCAACTGCACAGATGACGTGAACCAGCACTCTTGCTCATGCGCGGGCGGCTACACCGGAAGCAACTGTCAAATGGGTAGGCATATTCTTTTTGAACAATAAACATTTAAGTAAGATCGCATGTACATCAGGAAACAAAGATACAACAATATTTAGCTAGTTATGTAAATGTTGCACGACACGCAGGCACGGAGACACGAGACACGCAATAAACATTTTAAAATGTTGAACACATTTGTTTTGCCATTTTCTCTTTTAATGTGTTTGTAGACGTGGACGAATGTGTCAGCAACCCATGCCAGAATGGTGGTTCATGCCGTGATGCAGTGAACTCATACACCTGCATCTGTGTTACTGGATACGACGGTGACAACTGCCAGAAAGGTATTATAGTCAAAGGAATACGCAATACTAGCGAAATGTGTTAGTCATCAAGGCCTGTCATTTGTTGGCAGAGAACTATCAAAATGTTTTTCTTGTAATGATTACCTGGAATGCAGAATAAGAATGTGGAAGAGTAAAGCTTGTTTCATAACACAGTGTTACACGTAGTACGAAGAGAAACAGAAGAGAATGAACATTGAACTCGCTAAGACCTGTACAAATGTATAAGAGTAGTCAGTATTTAAGATGTCACCGGACTCAAAAATTCACACTGGTTATATGGTGAGTGGCGCCACGTTATATGGTGAGTGGCGCCACATTATATGGTGAGTGGCGCCACGTTATATGGTGAGTGGCGCCACGTTATATCCATATATAGTGTTCGTCGACGCTTAAGAAGAGTCGTTTAACATAATTTGAAAACAGCTGTTTGTCTTTACAGATGTACGTGTTTGCACTAGTAATCCGTCTGAATGGTGGTAGCTGCGCTGAAGGATTCTATGCGTATATGTGTGATTGTACTGCTGGCTACACTGGAATCAGCTGTGAAACAGGCGAGTACTTGATAAATACACCACACAGTTCTCACTCGTGATTAATAAACTTTATATCATTCGCGAAGTAGTACTGAGGCCTGTCCATTAGATATTAAAAAGTTTCTCTGATGTCAGTATGAGAGTATGAAAAACATATTTTCTTCGCCATTCTTTGTTATAACGTTCATGCAAGTGCGAATCGTGGACAACATTCCAGATGTCAACGAATGCGACAGCAATCCGTGTGTGAATGGAGCAACATATTTACAGAGTATCCGAATGTAGCGTCGAACATTCGACTCCAAAACTCGACCCAAAACTATACCTTGGAAACATGGCCTACACTGACGCGCCATCATGCGGATGTTATACAGACGTGATCACCTCTCGTAGGCCCTATCGGAATGACGCATTCCGTATCATTAGCTCTGGGAGTAGTAATATTAACAGCAGTAGCATCTGAAGTGGTATTAAAAAACAGGTTTGATTTGTGTACCGTCTTATATTATTTTCAATAAATTTTCAATTTGATCTCCTCGTAACCTCTTTGTGCCATAAAACTATGTTTGTGTCTCCTGACTAAGCATGTTGATATGTGTATTCTGTTGAAGACTGGACAACATGGTGCACCCTCTATCGACAAAATATCCAGCGCCATCTTCGTTACATCGTCAGTCATCAGGACCTTCGACAAGCTTCGTGGGTGACAACTCTTCTACCAGTTACTGCGCTTGATCTTCCTTGTCACAGCTTGACCAAACCTCGATCGCAAAGACAGCTATTCTTGGGATACACCGAACTGAAGCTTGGTTGTAAAATTTCAGTAGCAAATGCCCTTAGTTATTATGTGATATGTGTTATGCAAAATAGTGTTAGTTGTTGTCAAACTATTTTATACAAGTAATATCACATGCCTTGCAGAAAACCATATTTGCCGAAAATATATAATCGTTTTCAGGCATTGTTTATATAGTTTGTTCCTATCATAATGAAATTCATGAAATTCCTTCCGTGAAGTGTTGCATTCTAAAAATATTCAACGGTAACAATTTACCTCTTAGATAATTATTAATAATTTCTATTATTGGTGGAATTAGTATTAAGACAAGGAAAAGACGTGATCATGTTAAATATTTAATCAGCTTGTGATCTCATTATCGCTATGAAATGGGTCACAATATTGTGTTACTGAAGAGAACTAATGATGGATTCGATAAGTTTTTAACTCTCATGTTAAATCACTTGTATTGTATGGATGTTATAATGAACTAGTTGAAATAAAGCGCCTCATGGTCTGCACGTCCATTGACAATACATAGCGGAAGATAATCGAATATACACAGCCATTGAGAAGACTGAAAGTAGAAGACTAAAAAACACGATCGACCTTCAATATACGAAACTTAAATGTGTTAAACGGCTTAACATGCCAAACCCACATTCTTGAACAGCGAGGTCGATGTTGTACAATTTGATGTGGTGTCATATTAGTGGTAACTGTCTAAATGTCGACAATGTTTCGCTCCCCACTCAAACTCGGAGGTTCGGAGGGTAATAAGACATGGATGAGTGTAACCCGCGCGGAACTACTCGTGCGTCGTTGCAACCCTAGAACAACATTGGACTCGATAAAATGACTAGAGACACAAGTGTGTGCGATACGTCGATCGAAACACAAAACTTCTCTCACAACTGGAGAAAAGTGAGACTGGCAGTGGAGCAGTATGTCTCTGATACCCATGTGTCGTCCGTATCATGTGAGTCACTACACCTTTTTGACGGAACCATGTTGAGAAGAAACTCACATAGTCTGCTCCAAACACCAGAACCAACATTTGCAGTGATGGGACCAGCACTGGAGGTTCGCGAACTATAAATAAAAGCGCCACTACGTCCTGAAGGATTCTCAACAAATGAGATGCTCGACGACAATAAGTATGGTGGCAACAGTTGGCTCCGACGATGGTAATGGATGATGACAAACCATACTCGTCATATCCACTAACTCACAACAGAGACTTTGTTATGCGCTGAAGTGACTTGGATACGTAATGTGCGGACATCACGAAAGACAGTGTCAGAAGGAAGCTGGTGAGTAAACAGATAAAGTAGACTGGGCGCGTGTAAAGAATGGAAGAGAAAGAGTTAACGAGAGAGAGAGAGAGAGAGAGAGAGAGAGAGAGAGAGAGAGAGAGAGAGAGAGAGAGAGAGAGAGAGAGAGAGAGAGAGAGAGAGAGAGAGAGAGAGAGAGAGAGAGAGAGAGAGAGAGAGAGAGAGAGAGAGAGAGAGAGAGAGAGAGAGAGAGAGAGAGAGAGAGAGAGAGAGAGAGAGAGAGAGAGAGAGAGAGAGAGAGAGAGAGAGAGAGAGCAGATGCGCTCACAGTGGATGGTAGACGGAGAAGAGGAAAACCGCGACTGAAATGTGAGGACTGTGTGAAAATAGATTTGGCGGGATTATGAGTTGAGAACGAGAGCAACATATAGGGGGAGTAGAGGCGGCTGGTGGAGACATCAGAACGAGAGCAACATACAGGGGGAGTAGAGACGGCTGGTGGAGACGTCAGAACGAGAGCAACATACAGGGGGAGTAGAGACGGCTGGTGGAGACGTCAGAACGAGAGCAACATACAGGGGGATTAGAGACGGCTGGTGGAGACGTCAGAACGAGAGCAACATACAGGGGGATTAGAGACGGCTGGTGGTGACGTCAGAACGAGAGCAACATACGGGGGATTAGAGACGGCTGGTGGTGACGTCAGAACAGAGCAACATAGGGGAGAGACGGCTGGTGGTGACGTCAGAACGAGAGCAACTTACGGGGAGGAGACGGCTGGTGGTGACGTCAGAACGAGAGCAACATACGGGGAAGTAGAGACGGCTGGTGGTGACGTCAGAGGCCGTGGAGCAACATACAGGGGAAGTAGAGACGGCTGGTGGTGACGTCAGAACGAGAGCAACATACAGGGAAGTAGAGATGGCTGGTGGTGACGTCAGAACGAGAGCAACATACAGGGAAGTAGAGACGGCTGGTGGAGACGTCAGAACGAGAGCAACATACAGGGGGAGTAGAGACGGCTGGTGGTGACGTCAGAACGAGAGCAACATACAGGGGGAGTAGAGACGGCTGGTGGAGACGTCAGAACGAGAGCAACATACGGGGGAAGTAGAGACGGCTGGTGGTGACGTCAGAACGAGAGCAACATACGGGGGGAGTAGAGACGGCTGGTGGAGACGTCAGAACGAGAGCAACATACAGGGGGATTAGAGACGGCTGGTGGAGACGTCAGAACGAGAGCAACATATACGGGGATTAGAGACGGCTGGTGGAGACGTCAGAACGAGAGAAACATATAGGGGGATTAGAGACGGCTGGTGGTGACGTCAGAACGAGAGCAACATATACGGGTAGTGGAGATGGCTGGTGGAGACGTCAGCGAAACTAGGTCAGTGATGAAGGGAGAAGGAACAAATCGAGGGCCAGTATTGATACTAGCCTTGCCCCGGACTTCATGGACAAAGAGGAGAGCAACACTGTTCTACTGGACATCATGTCATCCTGTGGTTGAATGGCCGTATCAGCAGTGTCAATGTTTTAACGCTTTCAGCTTGCAATTAATCTACGCTTAATTCTTGGTAGATTAGTTTAGAATTTGTCAACATTACTGATTATGAATCCACAATGTTTGGCCATTATGTCGATATAATTGGAAAGTAATTATCCGTCTCCTATGTAGAATTTTCCGACATGGAAGTGATGTTTTAAAGTTGTTGCAGTCTTGAGACACATCGTCGGTGTTGCACGGAGTTTTAAACAGTTTATAAGTATTATGGCTAGGAGCGCGCAGACAAAGATATAGACAATAATAAAATAGGATTAGTGCACCATTAAAGCAAGAAAAAAAATTTTAGATTTATGAATTTGATATTTTTTAGAAAATATTTGGCTTCACCAAAATAAACATGCTATACATTAAAGTCCTTGGCTAAGTAACTCTTAGTGTATGTATATAACACATAACCGTGTCAACAAATTGTACGTAGAACCATGACTGATGCTGATAACTATGTAACAAAAATTGCAAAGCTAGCACCACACTCCTGTGAACACTTGATAAACTCCTATCAACACTTGATAAACGTATTACCTATAGAATATTGAAAGAAGTATTCAAGTTTGAACCATACTTGACATTGTTACCGGAGAGATTAAGAATTCTTTTTACTCCATTTAAGCTGGGTGACACAAAATTACCTATTGGAATATGCAGATGGTTCAATATTGATAGTAATTAAAGGTATTCTACCTTGTATAATAGAAAGGAGATTGGGGATGGATGTCATATATTGTTTCAATGCGACACGTTAAGAGACCAAACATATATATTTTTTATTATATATTTTATTTGTCACCGTAATTCTTTCAAGTTCTCTGTGTTGTCTAATATTCATAATTTTAATAAACTAATACGAATTTGTAAATTGATCGAAATCATAATTAGTAAGTTTAACCTACATTGACTGTTCTTATTACTTAAACATTTTATGAGTACTTGCAAGTACTCAGGGTATTGCATTTTATTTTCTTATACACCACTGTATTGTATTAGGGAATAAAACTTGACTTGACTTGACTTGACTTGGCAGTGGCGATATGATGGATATAACGAGTGGCGCCACGGTTGGAAAGTGTGGACTTCACTGTTACAATAGTACTATTTTATGCACCAGAAGCGCCACCGGTTATTTCGAGTAGTCTATATTGTTTGGGTCAGAAATACAACGAACCATACGACGGAATCCGACAAATTATATTTGCAGTGGCCATGTTTGTTAGCTTGTAAGTTGGAAAATACGTTGTTTGGTAACAAATCAAACAAAACTTTTCTTCGTGGAAAGATTACTTTCTGGCGAGCATACGACACAACCAAACTCCAAACATTCATTCTCTCTCCCTCTCCCTCCCTCTATGTGTGTGTGTGTGTGTGTGTGTGTGTGTGTGTGTGTGTGTGTGTGTGTGCGTGTGCGTGTGCGTGTGCGTGTGCGTGTGCGTGTGCGTGTGCGTGTGCGTGTGCGTGTGCGTGTGCGTGTGCGTGTGCGTGTGTGTGTGTGTGTGTGCGTGTGCGTGTGCGTGTGCGTGTGCGTGTGCGTGTGCGTGTGCGTGTGCGTGTGCGTGTGCGTGTGCGTGTGCGTGTGCGTGTGCGTGTGCGTGTGCGTGTGCGTGTGCGTGTGCGTGTGCGTGTGCGTGTGCGTGTGCGTGTGCGTGTGCGTGTGCGTGTGCGTGTGCGTGTGCGTGCGCGTGCGCGTGCGCGTGCGCGTGCGCGTGCGCGTGCGCGTGCGCGTGCGCGCGCGCGTGCGCGCGTGCGTGCGTGCGTGCGTGCGTGCGTGCGTGCGTGCGTGCGTGCGTGCGTGCGTGCGTGCGTGCGTGCGTGCGTGCGTGCGTGCGTGCGTGCGTGTGTGCGTGCGTGTGTGCGTGCGTGCGTGCGTGCGTGCGTGCGTGCGTGCGTGCGTGCGTGCGTGCGTGCGTGCGTGCGTGCGTGCGTGCGTGCGTGCGTGCGTGCGTGTGTGTGTGTGCGATCCATGTCCAACAGAGAACAAGTGTTCGACGGCTGGAGAGCATGTCTGTTGCCCCGCAATACCCAGATAACTAGGGTAACTGGTCCCAGATGAAACGCTAGCAGAGTTAGTAGAGACGTTCGTCAGACACCGTGCAATTCCGCCCAGTGAAGCTATAAGCTATTTCTATTTCAATCCCCATCCGCAATCCCCCATTCACCAATAAAAATTGTGTTAACATGTTAATATATTCGCCACAAATGCACTTGTTTTTTTTTTCACGTTCACCATCGATGCAAGTTTTCTGTGAGCATGTGTATCTCAAAGGATCTGACCAGGTAAGAAGTTGGCACTGTAGTTAATTGGCTTTGCCAGTTCCTAATGGACTATTGATTGTTTTGTTTTGTTTTGTTTTGTTCGACCTCAATCATTCCGCGTTGGTCTTATGTCGGCTACACATGGGACTCCGAAGGATGTTCGCAGTCAAGGTGCAAGTTGTTCTTGAGAATACACACTAAGTTGTGTTACTCTTGCCAACCCAAATGGTAAGTGCGAAACTGACGGGGGGGGGGCGGGCGGGCAGGCAGGCAGGCAGGCAGGCAGGCAGGCAGGCGGGCAGGCGGGCAGGCGGACAGGCGGACCGGCGGACAGGCGGACAGGCGGGCGGACTGGCGGGCAGGCAGACAAACACAAGTACAGACTGTATAATAGTAACTATATTATATACATAGTTTTTATCTAGCTCTTCTGTAGAGTTGAAACTCCACCGATTCCTTGTTACGATATGACACTCCTGGCAGTTTTTGTTCGCATTGTGTACATGACTTTCCTGTTATTGTAACAGCTCTTCTTAGAACGTCGTCATTGCTTTTTCTTTCTGTCCACGATACTCTAAGCATTCTTCTCAAAATCTAAAAACTAAATATGTTTTGGGCATTGCCATATACCTTAGTGAGACAGGTAAAATGGCGAAGTAGACCAACAGGAGAATTCATAAAGTTACTGCAGCCAGTAGGCCTACTTCACAGTGCACAATATTGGCGCCTCCATCCGAACACATCGACCTAACGTTGTTTCGATGTCGATCTGACATTGTTGTGCTTCGTTTATTGATTAATTTTTGAGTGGTCTTACTTTTCGTTGGCCGACGTATAAATATTTAACATGCATTGATGGTGTGACGACAACGTGAATCAAACGAGCGCAATCATGTGTGACTCTCTGCCAACATTCAGTGTTCGAGACTTTTCGGAAATAATACAGGGGTCTACAGCAAATTAAATATACTTGCAAAAATTGATAGTTCGTGAATGTCTCGATAACAACATTAAAAAACGTTGTCACAGAAATATCCATCTATGCCAGACAATATCTCTCGAAATCGCGACATAATACTGTCAGTTATAATAACGTCTACCGACGCCTTGCCCTTGTGTGACGTAAGAAAAGACGTTGACATTGTCAACAATTGTACATAAATGTTCGTGGACAACTGTGCGTAATAACTACAAAGGGTAATTCGATTGTTCATAGAAAGAGTGATAACGGGGTGAATTAAAAAAATAAACTGTGATGACCCGACCGTGAGGTCGGAGATGAACCCTTTTTAAAGGAGTAACATAGCATACAAACATACTCTCCCGACCTTGATATTTTCTTTATGCAGAAGTTGTGTCACTACAATGTTCATTCGTTCTTATTCCAGAGGGCACTTGACCTTCTCGGGGTGATCCTACTGGCGAGTCAATTACCCTGTGTCATATTGGGTAGGTACCATTTGTATTCGGGATGTTCAGCTTCCGGTGTGCTGATTCCTCGTTCTCGTTCCTCGCAAACGCTAGTCCATCCTAGTTCGAAAGAAACCCAGATGTGTGGTTCTCTATTCTTGCTATTTTCTACTTAAAAAGCACATGTGTCGACTTATATTAACAAAACAAAGTATACAGTTTAAGACAAAACTGTCTCAACTGAGATTCCCGTCCCTTGTAAAGCTTCGTAGCCCTGGCCTAAACACACCCACTAAGACTACGGTCGTTTAGAGAAAGACCCACACCTAGTATGCATATGTACATCTATTTTGTATTCGCTGCGTAGCAATTAATGCTAGCAGTCTGACATCGATAGGTAGACGAACAAAGCACGCTTTTAATAGTTACGTAACAATCGCCAAGACACCCAACCCAATCCGTAGCACGTTTTGGATTGCGGGTAAACGGCGGGAGTAACTATGACTCTCTTAGTGGAATGCCGAGGGTGCCAGTCCCGATTGATCTACCACGGTGTTGTCAATCACCGGCGAAACAAAATTGACAACTCGCGCTTATGACCAGAACGAAACGCCTACAATGACCGGCATAAGCGCGGAAGGAGTGCCGACCCCCGCGAAGGCGCCGCTCCACAACATGGAGCCGGCTAACCGGACCCCACCTATAGATTAAATGGGTGGCGAGCTGGGCGCCATAGTCATCTGACAACCCGGCACATGGTCGGGCAACCGGTCGAGCGTGCTCAGCTGAGAACCTGGTGGGGTGGTTTGGAAAATTCCTTCGAGTCCGTCCGCCCAGGACGCCACTGAGGAGCTAGTACCTCACCCCCATGGGGGTGAGGGGGAAGGTAGACAGTCATCGGGGTAGGCTGAACATGTGGCGGGGTGACCGTGCTTCGACCCAGTAGTAGGGCCGAAAGCGGGCCAGCAATCGAAAAAATCGAAGAGCCGTGAATACGCTAGACTGAACAGTTGTCACTCTCACTTCCGGCGGTGGTAATTTCTGGTAGCAGGCGAAATCTCTCTGATCCCATTGGTTTCCCCCTTCCCAGCTTTACGCCGGCATGCCCCCTTCGGGCACTGCCATTCAACAGCTTTTGGGTCGTGGCTGTGGGGGGTGGGAATGTCGTTAGACCGGGCCGTGGCCGATCTCGGGCCGTCACCTTCTCAGTGATGATGAACACATAACATAGTATCTTTACTCAGAGTGGGGAAAAGGTGGAAATGTGGTAAAAGGTAATTGAACCTTGATTGGCAAAAACAGTATGTGTGCTCGTTCGGTGTTTCTCTTCAACAGACAGGGACGAATGTCCGACTACAGACAGCTGCCCGAAGAATTCTCGCTGCATCAACAAACAGCCATGGTACGAGTGCATATGTCTGGATGGCTACGTCAAGTTTGGTCGCGAGTGTATCGGTGGGTACCCTCGTCTACTGCACCTTGTTAGATACGTCTTGCGAAACACGATGCCAGCTTTTTAATAATTAACGTATGTAACCAGCACAACTGGCAATCTTAGCTTACACCGTGATCAGCTCGGCCTTGCATAATGTATATGTGGCAAAGGAGGTTACGTCATTATATTGGATTCTAGATGCAGTGTTTACTGCATTAATGTAGTAATAAACTATTTCGATTAATACTGTACATTGAAAATATTTTTCAAACAATAATAATAGCGGAGCTAACAATTCATGTACTGGAAGGTAATCTTTAGATGGGCTGGACATTTTAAGATATTAGAACAAATATTATTACAAAAATTCATGTACTGGAAGATTATCTTTAGATGGGCTGGATATTTTAAGATATTAGTACAAATATTAGTACAAAAATTCACGTACTGGAAGGTTATCTTTAGATGGGCTGGATATTTTAAGATATTAGTACAAATATTAGTACAAAAATTCATGTACTGGAAGGTTATCTTTAGATGGGATGGATATTTTCAGATATTAGAACAAATATTAGTACAAAAATTCATGTACTGGAAGGTTATCTTTAGATGGGATGGATATTTTCAGATATTAGAACAAATATTAGTACAAAAATTCATGTACTGGAAGGTTATCTTTAGAAGGGCTGGATATGTTATGATATTAGAACAAATGTATTTAGTATGTTGGCTTATTGAGATGGTCCCAGAAAATGCCGCTGCAACAGGAATATTTTCTTTAGTGAATAGTAATAATAATGACAATAATAACAATAATAATAAAAACAACAACTATAATAATAATAATAATTATTTTTATTATTACTAAAACCAGAGAACACAATATCCTTGAAAAGTTCAAAGTACTTTCCATAATTAATTAATGTTAAAAGTGTATGTCATGTCATAAAATAAATGTCTATCAATCAAAATGAAAACACAAGATCAAGAAAAAAGTTAATATATAAAAAAATGCATAAGCAATATGAATAGTGTATTTGCTTGTCTTACAGACGTGGACGAATGTGCCTGGGGGGTACGAACATGTGACCACAGTCACGGTTTATGTATCAACACGGACGGGGGATTTAGGTGTACATGTAAAGCCGGGTACCAAGGAAACGGCGTCAACTGTCAAGGTACTGTCAAATGTCGTGACGTAACACGCGAAATACATCTTTTTTTTATGTAAGCACGTTTGTTATACGTTGTGCGTTGACACGTTTGGTTGGTGTGTTTCCTGGCCGTTTCTGATAGGTAAATATATAACCACATATGCAAACTATTTGAGCCAGATGTAAGCAGTAAGGAGTATTATGATTTGTGCGCATAATTTCACTGTACGACTATATACAATAAATATTCGAAAGCCGTTTGCAAGAATTTCACAAGAATACATATCGTGTGATCAAATGTACTCATCCGACGAGCAAAACATAAAATGCGCCATTGCACCAGTATTGACATACGACGGAAGTTGAAGCGTATGTGTAACATATGAGTTGTCATAGCTAATGGCATAAGTCATATGGTTTGACTCACAAATAAGGTGATCATCTTTTAACAGTACTGTGTCAAGAAAGCATGCAAACCTGTTATATTGAAACATCAATGTTGCATAGGCAGATTGTATGACAACGAAGATGTACAGTATCGTTATATATATATATATATATATATATATATATATATATATATATATATTATATATATATATATATATATTATATATATATATATATATATATTATGCAAACATATATATGTGTATATATATATATATATATATATATATATATATATATATACAAATATAAATATCTATATAATATATAAATATATGTGCTCTCTCTCTCTCTCTCTATATATATATATATATATATATATATATATATATACATACATACATATATATACACATACATACATACATACTTACATATATACATACATACATAAGGTAGATCCTTCACGTAATAGTGAATATATAGTCATCAGTATTTGTTAATGCCAGCCCTCAATGGAGTAGAATGTAGGGTGATATGAACTTACGCTCTGCACTATGGTGTGATAAAATTGTATTCTATATATCGTGTCCTATTGTGTTCAGACATTGACGAATGCAAGTTAGTCAACGACTGTGACACGCGGCCAGGTGTGGGGGTCTGTACGAATACCCCCGGGTCGTACACGTGCGGATGTGGTCCTGAATATGAACTGGCTCCTAACTTGAAGACTTGCTATGGTGAGTGAGAAATATATGCTAATGACAACGACAGTTCAACAATTATAACGACAACGACAATAATAATAATTACTACCAACTCGTTCTGCACGATATCATGAACAGGAATACGTAAGAGACATCATCAGGGCGAGACTCCGCCGAGGATGTAGGGTGGAAGTGAACTCAAAAACATGTTTACTTTGTTAGCTGCACATTAATATGTTGCAATAGTTCCACTTAGACTACCCGCGACCTTATTCAATACAACCAAACTCACTCATTTGTTGTGGCTTAAAGGACAAAAGTCCATTCATGTTTTAATGTAAACTCATGCAACAGATTACTGCCCAAATATGTTTTAATGAATCACAATAATCATTGTTATATATAATTGGACAGTTTACGAATATCGACCTTGCCGTTCAGCTTTCGATACAGGCGACCTGAACGGACGTTTGGACCTGGTTGGATATCAGTAGGAGGAGCCGTGTAGCTACAATGATTATATAAAATATACAAAACTAACAAACAAAACAAATATATTTCCATACAGTATGCACAATTTGGAGTAATAAATAACTGAAATGAGAACGACATAGCTATTCCTATCTGCCTAGTTGACTCGTCCGTTCAACATGCAATACGTAAACATACCATTCGATCCGAATCGTTCAAATTTCATTAAAAAAACAATTGTGGTGCATTAAAAACATTTGGTCAGTCAATTCAAGTTGCTACAATGTGCACAGTGCATGTTGTAGAACACGATGTTTTGATCTTGCTATGTACCTTTAACATGCGTTGATCTTCACTTGTTTTTCCAGCTAAAGGTCAGCCACGTGCGGATCGAAACGGGCAGTGGGGCGAATGGTTATCGTGGGGCGGATGTTCTGCTTCGTGCGGGTCCGGGCAGCACACGCGGGTACGACGCTGCACCAACCCGACAACAAAAGGGTCTGGTAGACCATGTTCTGGAGAAGAGTCGAAAGCAGAAGTCTGCAACACACAACAATGTCCACGTGAGTCGATTTGGAAATTCAGATGTATGAAGGGTCGGTCATTGGAAAGTTGTGGTGTTTCAGGATAAGCAAGATTTAACAAGATTGATATCGAAGGCAAAGGCCCAGATGGCAAGTGGACAAGGAAGCAATTGACTTATCGAGAGTCCAACATTTTATGTGTAACCCGTAATATCTATGTGTAACCCGCCCTCCTGAGATATGTGTCAACCTTGTTTTTAAACATATTCACGCTGCTAGCAGTTACACAATCTGTAGATAATTTGTTCCATTCATTTATTGCCTTTGTGAGAACGAGTCCTTCCTGATATCCAATCCAAATATCCATGTCCTCTAGATCTACTATCTTTTTTGAGTGAGAAAAATATATTTCTATCAACATTGTCAATATTACATTTGATCTCTTGTTAACCTCCTTGTCTCTATGGTTGTTAAACCACATTCTTTTCGGCGTTCTTCATAACTACGGATTTGTTTGATTGTGCAATTGGAAAATTAGTAACCTTCAGAAATATGTTATTTCCAATCCCAATAACTCCCTGTGCCGTGAGGCACGCCGGGCAGAGAACAATCAACGCCACCCATTTGTATATTTAGGAATTTTTTCTATGTCTTGGATCTTTATTTTATGGGTCTGTGGCTCTTTTGCGATGGTTCACTGGCACGTTTCTTTTGGGCGTCCGCACTATAATATCATGTCTGTGCACTCTCAGTGGTTGATCGGCAGAAGAGATGAACAAGGCGACTTCTCGGGCATTATGACGTTGCATATATGCCCATCGCAGTCTTGTTGAATTTACTTCCTTCAGCGTTCACGTATCTTTGTATCTAGATTGTAACGATTTCATTTCAGGTACTGGCCACATTGAACACACCACGCAATACATTGCTGGAACTGGCCCAAACAATAGGAGTTCGATAACATTTACCATTATTACTGTGAAAACAATCGAACTTGTATAATGTGTGGGTACAATACAATACAATACAATACTAGACACAATGGATTTGAGATGATTACTCTTCATCGTCGTCTTCGTCTTTCATAACTTACTACTGCGCGACAGAGACAGACACGTATACCTGCTAATTGCTCAGTATTACAGTTTTATGTTCTTTCAGTGACTGACGACGAAGCGAAGAGCGGAATAATTCTCCGCACCCACGGCGTTCCACTTAAAAAGGTAGGCAAACCATTGCTAACATTTATTTACCTGGCCCTTTGAAAACACGCATTGGTAAGTGAGCCATTCACAGACAATTAATGTTCTGTGTCACTCAAGTCAACCTCCGGATAATACGTATTTGTAGCGCGATTTAACTCTTTCTTCCGTCACTGTTCGCCTCGTTGCTTTCTTGTAAAGGAGTGAGGCTAGTTCATATACTGCTGCACCGCCCCAGCTGGTATCTCTTTCCTTGTTCCTTTTATAAAGGGGTGAGGCTAGTTCATATACTGCTGCACCGCCCCAGCTGTTATCTCTTTCCTTGCTCCCTTTATAAAGGGGTGAGGCCAGTTCATATACTGCTGCATCGCCCTAACTGTTATCTCTTTCCTTGTTCCTTTTATAAAGGGGTGAGGCTAGTTCATGTACTGGTGCATCGCCCCAGCTGGTATCTCTTTCCTTGTTCCTTTTATAAAGGGGTGAGGCTAGTTCATGTACTACTGCACCGCCCCAGCTGTTATCTCTTTCCTTGTTCCTTTTATAAAGGGGTGAGGCTAGTTCCTGTACTGCTGCACCGCCCCAGCTGTTATCTCTTTCCTTGTTCCTTTTATAAAGGGGTGAGGCTAGTTCCTGTACTGCGGCACCGCCCCAGCTGTTATCTCTGTCATAGCTCCTTTTATAAAGGGGCGAGGCTAGTTCATGTACTGCTGCACCGCCCCAGCTGTTATCCCTTTCCACGTCTCCCTATCGGCAGCCTTCTCCCTCAACTTGTCATCCCCCTCTGCCTTTCGAAAATTCCTCCTTACGCAGTTCTCCCATCTCAGTTGTGATCTTACCCGTTCCCTACAGCCTGGCTCTTTCATCGCCTCTGTTTTCTTAGATAGTTGGCCGTCCTCCATCCACACCAAGTGATATGTCCACATAATCCGGCATCTTGCTATTCTTCCCGTTAGGCTGAACTGCATCCCAATCTCTTCCCTCAGACCATTCATCTGTTCTATGTACCGTCTGTGTTCCAGTTATTCTCCGGTCCCAGTTGTTTGCGTCAACTTGAGTTTCTGCTCAAGATTGTTAATGGTTCCACCCTGGTCTTCAACGTAGAGCAAATCTACCATTTTATGAAGACAATTGTTCTTCTTGCCAAGCTTCTAAAACAATTACACAACGTTATGAAATATATCAATGCAAACGAAACTATTGTTCCAGTACAGCTATTTTTATTTGCGAAAATAATTTATGTTTTCCGTGCAACTATTGCTATTGGCATAGCATTTCTGCGTCATACTTCATTCATGGCCATCTTTGATTTTTGTTGTCATGACTACGACGTACTACAATCCTTTGTTGTTTCCCCAGCATTCTGTGCCGATCAACATGTGCTATTAATTCTCATCATCACCAGGTACCGTGTATGTTGCAGCAGTAGGCGATCATAGCCCTCCATTGCCCACGACCACAAGTGTTTGTTAACATTCATGCTGTGTTCTTTCCTAACCAGGCTACTGGACCATCAAGAATTTTAGTTCTGTGTCGACCTATGCTTCGTTTCCCTCTCCATCTTTCCCGTTGTCTCTAGATGCCCTAGTTTGTACGGGCTGTAAATCATGCTAATATGATTTAGCACATGATCATCCTTTTTTCGTCAGATGTTCTTAGAATTTTATCATTGCTTTTCTTTTCTGTCCACGATACTCAAAGCGTTCGTTTCAAAATTCACATTTCTGCTGCTGCCATCTTCTTTTCTAATTGTTTAGTCATGTTTTGATTCTAGCTAATTCCAACTTTTAGAGCTGACCCAAGAAACATCACTGCCCTGTTCTGTGAGTCTTTACAGGACATGAATTAGATGCGATATTCAACATAAATTTGTGTGCTTCAGTTGTCACAAGTTTTCTTCATCTTGCAAGAGACGTTGGCCATAGCAGTCAACGCGTTCTGTAACAGAAACACGAGCACCGTACGCAAGTGCTGCCGACTCGACACTAAATACGTGTAAGAAACACTGCATTTAGAACACGAAATTACGATTCACGCCACCAATTGCGTGTGTTTGTGCTGAATAAAATACACAGAGAATCACATGCACAATCCACAAGACGAATCGTGGGTTACGTGGTCCTCTTCACTTGATATCGTTCGAAGCCTCGACATCATCGTTATGTAATGTTATTAATGAGTGAGTTTAATTGGATTGAATTGGATTATTTACTTTAGTTGGTAACTTTCTGAATCCATTAACCCCGCACGTTTTTGCCCCACGACTGATATCAACATTCATCGTGGTACTAATCCATGATTTCCACAAAGAGCAATAATTAATTATGTAATATATTAAAACTTTTAATTTTCTCAAAGCAATCTTCCCATACTTGTTATTTCGTAATTAACCATTTATCCTTCTGCTCGCAGACCCAAGCATCAACACCTGAAGATGTTTATACAGCAATCCGACATTGTACAGGGAGCTGGCTACCCGAAGGAAGCCATAGACCACACCGTCACCCTCCTGTTCGTGTTCAAGTACCGTAAGAGAAATCCCCTATGTGCAGCTGCAGCCCTGAAATCTCGTCGTGAGAAACGAGGGGCGCACGGCGTCGTTCTGAGAGTGTTTGAAGACGCACTCGACCAAGCGTTGCTGCAAGCCGTTCTCAACAATCCTGCAACGTGAGTGCCTGGGTAATACCATGTGTGTTTGCCTGAATAATCCTACTTGCGAGTTCTTGAACACTTAAGAGTTCCTGAACAATCACACGTATTATTATCTTGACAATCACACTTATGACAACAGTGATAAATGGACCATCATAATCCCACTCATGCGGTCCTGGACAATTCCACTTATGTCTGGAAAATTACACGCATGAGTTACTGAAAAATCACACTTATAGAATCAGACTCAGACTCAAGCGTGTTCTTTAAACAGAGTACTTATACAATTAAACGTAATAGAAATATCTTAATGTCACAGAGACTCCCATTAAGACAATAAATGTCATTATCATCGGAACCCCTTTATAGAGTTGCTTGGATAATCATAGTTAATCGTGCCTGGACAATCACACTTATGAATGCGTGAATAATCACACACATGGATGCCTGGACAATCATATTTATGAATATGTGGATAATGACACCTGTGGATGCCTGGACAATCATATTTATG
Organism: Lamellibrachia satsuma; assembly: GCA_033239005.1. Classification (NCBI taxonomy): domain Eukaryota; kingdom Metazoa; phylum Annelida; class Polychaeta; order Sabellida; family Siboglinidae; genus Lamellibrachia; species Lamellibrachia satsuma. The sequence goes on from BSQZ01000053.1 coordinate 23,128, forward strand.
AATATGTTCATAATAGCACACAATATTTCCTTTTTTAACGGTGGACTTTATACTAACAGTACCAAACAAGTGGTGTCAAATGATAGTCAGTGCCGAATTTGTAAATCACCATGACAAAATCCACGTCTTTGTTTCTCATTGCCAAACAACTCAGTGTTGTATGTTGAATCATTTTTGACTTGCTTCTTGATGTACGTAACGAATGCCTTCTAAATGTGTCCAGGAAGGCGGTTTTGGTGGATAGACTAGAAAGGGCGATACGAAGTGTGTTTGGCGTTCCGTCCAAAATCACGGTGACCGACGTCGAGTCTGCTACGCAGGTTCCCTTCTACACTTCACCGCCCGACTCCACCGAGTCAACGGTAGGCAAGACCACAGTTGATTATCCCATTGATGGCCATGTTAATGTTTTACATGAGTTTTAATCAAATCCACATATATCCAGCTCTTTTAATCACGTCGCAAAAGCGCTCTTACAAACCTCAAAATGTGTAGTTTTCGCAAAATATTAATACGCCTAACGGTGTTTCGGGAATGTCACCACCAAAGTACACACGCGTCTTCAAATCCGCTTCATACTGCAACATCCACTGCAAGAAGTCCGACATTTCTAACCTTCCAACCTTGCTGACTTCATACACTTCTTGGCAATACAATAATTATAATGGGCTAATTTTTTTATTTTAGACACTACATTTCTACGCCTTCTATGCGAGAGAGAGCGAGAGAGAGAGAGAGGATGAGAGAGAGAGAGAGAGAGAGAGAGAGAGAGAGAGAGACGCGTGAAATATTGTACTGCTTATAACTTCATAAGAAAATGAATCAATCAATAAAAAAATCATTGAGTTTCAATTGCATACAATTGTGGATAATGTTTGTATTGAACATGAAACGCAATAACGTTCGTTTTTGTTTGAAACTATTTTAAGTTACACAAGTGCACAGTGCAATAGCAAGTCGTAAAAACAATGGCGTTGCCCAGCCAACATACTACTCCGCACTATTCATTTTGAATTTATAATCAAGTTGTGGCAGTGGTGATAGGATGAGTGGTGCCACTCTCGGGGAATTTGATCTGATTACGATTCATCGTGTACAAAATGGCGCATGGGATGACGACGGAACTAGTGCTGCCGGCTATCGGCGATGGTTGCACGGTTCCTCGTTATTTAAATACTTTGCATTGTGACGCTTCATGGAACATACATAGTAGGCGTACTACGCCAGACATCTTCGAAAGCCAACATTACGATACCTTTTCTGGATTGTTTTGTGCTCAAGAATGTCGCGGGGAAAAGTCAAGTATTCTCTTCCGCTTCATGTGTTTTTAGACGACGACTTCGAAGAAGAAGACAACTGGTCGTGGTGTGAGAGCTTGGGTTGTAGCAATTGCAGTGATTGCAGCCATCATCGGCCTAATCATAATCATCGTCGTCGTTGTTGTACTATGCCTGTTGAATGGGTATGTAACAATTATATTTTTTTAATATCATTACGTTATACGCTCCCTATTAGCGTTAGGTCAGTGGAAAACAATGTCGCCTTCATTTCAAGAGTCAGCCTTTTCACCATGATTATTCCCCTTACCTCCCCTAATGTGTCCATTGTACGAGGTAATATTCCTTACCTATTTCGAGATGGCTTAACCCCTTTGTTTTTATGAGCCTCTGGGCTCGGTTTCAGAGGGTTTAGGCGCAAAAGATCAAAGGTCATTCGGCAACTTTCGGTGCCATGAAGATCCACTTTTTCACTTTCACAAGTTTTTAATATTATAATTATGCGACCAACATGCATTTGTTTATCCATTCTCGTCTTATCGTAATCCACCCTTAGTACATATACTCTTCCTAGACTCTTTTCAACATTTCAGGGGCTCTTCTACGAGCGCACGGTCGGGTCGTCTGTTTAATTTTTTTTCGAAATTCACCCTTATTACCCTTTCTACGAACAATTGAATTACAATATGTAGTCATTATGTACAACTGTCGGCAAAGCTACCGAACAATTACGTACAATTGTTGACGCCATGCGTTTTATCTTCGATTGTCCAAAGTTACGTCACTACACGTGACTATGACTGACAGTATTACGTCACAAATTCAACATATTGACTGACAGCACCAGGTACCAAGGCGTTGGTGGATATTTCTGTGATAATGTTGCGTATCCTTTATTTTACAGTCACGTGCTGGTAATAACAATTGCACGTGTTCCTTGTGTGATAATATTCTGCTCGTCATAGCACTGATATTTGTACCTGGATTCTTTGTTCTTCAGGCCAGCGTTGACGCATCTGCTTGTAAAGAGGAGGCTACATGAGCAGAAGCAGACGAAACGAAGGCCCAGGGGTTTACGGCGCCGAATGGGCTCCCAGTCAGCCGTGGAAGAATCGTACGGCGAGTTGCCCAAACGAAGACCTTGGTTCACGCGGCGGGCGCGCGCTTCGCCAGCCACAGGAACACCATCAAATGAAATCCAACCGGGGACCATGGATACAGCACCAACCCCACGAAAGGAAATCCAACCAGAGACGGCTGAAACAGCACCAACCCCACGAAAGGAAATGCAACCAGAGGAAATCAAGCCAGAGACAAATATCTCAGCGCCCAATCTGCACATTCCCGATCCGTCGTCGCTTCCTCCCCCAGACATTTAAAGCAACGAGCTCTGTTGCTGCTAAATGACACGTAATTGATACAGTTGCATTGTAGGCTAGATAATGTCTTATGGATGTATTAGTTAACAATCGTATTGCTTGGCACCATCCACCCATTACCAGCGGGAGGGTGCGTGGGAGGGTGCGTGGGAGGGTGCGTGGGAGGGTGCGTGGGGGGTGCGTGAGGGGTGCGTGGGAGGGTGCGTGGAGGTGCGTGGGAGGGTGCGTGGGAGGGTGCGTGGGGGTGCAGACCCCGCGGGAACGGCACACCTTAATCATGTGTAGTCATTGTAATACCTGCCCGAGCAGCCTCGAAGGACGCAATACATATGCGTGAGTAGCCATGTATTGCGTGCTACGACATTTGGCGTCAGAAGTGGGATATAAATGCTTACAATGTATGCTAAGTCAATAGTGAATAGTTACCTTTAAAGGAATGTATAACGATTCATTGGTTAACTGAACGAAACGTTTTACGGACATTGCAACACTATTTTTCGTATTTATAACTTTTCTGTGGGTAATTTGTCTTTTACCTCTTACATTTTTCGAAAATACACGATTTGGAAATGACTTAAAATATGTTACTTTTACGACATATATAGAGACCGATTTACTGCAATAAAATAAATATTCACATTTGAAGGTGAAATATAACGTGTCACGTGATGATTTACTGGTCTATCGGTGTTTTAATTGATGACTGCAAATATACTACAACAATCAATATAAATAAAAATAACACATATTTTTTTCATTATAAGTTTAGATGTGCGATTTGCGAGCATTTTAATTATACGAATCCCACAATTACCTGCGTAACAGTAAGCCAATAACAATACGTCTATGTTACTTTTAATTCACATGTAGAATTGATTTTAACAAACATAATGTCCTTATAGGAAGTAAATAAGTCTTTAATAATATCCACAACCGTTAATGACAACAATAATTATGTTATATGTGTAACTAGTTGTGGAAAGTACATATATCTTTCAGATTATAAAATTGTATATATATATATATATATATATATATATATATATATATATATATATATATATATATATATAGCTTTGTTACCTTCACGGTCAGTATCAATAGGAACTGGTCGCTGAGGTCGTGTGACCATGCAGTTGATCACATGACAAAATTCTGCTTAATTGCAGATAGGTGCCTCATACCTATATATATATATATATATATATATATATATATATATATATATATATATATATATATATATATATATATATATATATATATATATATATATATATATATATATATATATATATATATATATATATATATATATATATATATATATATATGTGTATATGTATATGTGTATATGTATATGTATATGTATATGTATATGTATATGTATATGTATATGTATATATATATATATATATATATATATATATATATATATATATATATATATATATATATATATATATATATATATATATATATATATATATATATATAGGTATGAGGCACCTATCTGCAATTAAGCAGAATTTTTGTAACTAGTTGTGGAAAGTACATATATCTTTCAGATTATAAAATTGTATATATATATATATATATATATATATATATATATATATATATATATATATATATATATATATATATATATATATATATATAGCTTTTGTTACCTTCACGGTCAGTATCAATAGGAACTGGTCGCTGAGGTCGTGTGACCATGCAGTTGATCACATGACAAAAATTCTGCTTAATTGCAGATAGGTGCCTCATACCTATATATATATATATATATATATATATATATATATATATATATATATATATATATATATATATATATATATATATATGTATATGTATATGTGTATATGTATATGTATATGTATATGTATATGTATATGTATATGTATATGTATATGTATATGTATATATATATATATATATATATATATATATATATATATATATATATATATATATATATATATATATATATATATATATATATATATATATATATATATATATATAATGTAATGCCTTCCCGATCTTTCTGCTTCAAATTGTGTTCTCCGTGGCAACAATGCAGATGATGTTATGAACCCTTGCGACGTTGTGGTCACTTACTGCTACGAACGGGGTGCTATACTTGGGATGCTTTTTGAACAAACGTTTTTAAGACTACCTCAATTAAATTGCACATAGCGATCTAACTTGCAAAGGTGTGAATAGTCTGATGTCATAGTATATATCAGATTAAACATAATTTTACAGTTGGTCCAATGACTTCATAAAAAGTAAATAGCACATTTGTGCAAAAGAGATAGCATGTCGTAGTGGACGGTAGATCGGTTCGATTTTCATGAAATGATTCTGAAGCGAGATGAGCGAAAAATGTAATTGAGGAAGGACAATTAAACACCTTCTTTTATTACAGCTCATGATTCTGTTAATCACATATATAATGTGACTAGAGTATTGTCGAACTTGATGTATCCCTGTATTCGCACCACTTGTGGGTTAGCAATATATACCACCACTGTATTATTAGTGTAGGTAACTGGAAGCCCAGTGGACAGCATCCAAAAACATAACCACATCACTCAAATGATGTTCATCATCTCTACAAGTATGTGTGTTATTTCTTTTTATTTCAAATTATCAGTGACTGATGCTGTCCACTGCGTATCCACAGGATTATGGACCTACACGGAACAGGTTACACGTTTACTCCCCTGGCACTGATGCGTACAAATGTTTATCTCACATCTGAAATGTACTCAATTCTAAGCATAAACAATTGTGATGATTTCAAACAGCATGATTTCCGTATGAGCTACTAAAACGTGGGCATTGTCATTGATGTTAAACGTGAAAGATATTGCCACTAATGGAGTTCTTGCATATTGTATTAAAAAAAATAAGCTAGTTGACCACTGAGCTACATGGTCAGACATGACCACTGAACTACTTTGCGCGGCTAAGCAACTGAACTACTTGGTGAGATGTGTCCACTAGTTTAAAGTGCTACTTCCCCACTGAAGTGTTCCACGGATCATTGTCACTTCTCAACTGAACTGATCAGTATACCAGTGCCACTTCGACACTGAATTGTTCCAAATATCTATTCCACTTCAACACTGAACTGTTCTACATAATCCATGTCACTTCACCACTGAACTGGTCAACAGACCTATGTCGCTTCACCATTGCACTGTTTATGGAATGGTGACGGGGGTATCAACGAGTCCACGCTTCTGCGGCCAGACTCACTTTTCGGCGAATTCAAGAAGGCGAGCGAGAGTCGGATAAACGAGACTAGGTTGACTACTTATTACAATTGATTGTTGTGGTCTGCGGTAATATGTAATCATACTACTGCACGGCAAGAACCCACTGGAGGCCCAGTGTTTATACTGTACAGCACCCAGTCTTCATCATATATCTATAGCTATACAGTACTAATAAGAGATTATTACTATATAGCTATATATACACCTAATACCTTATTACATGCACAATCTATCCATGCACCTTGTATATCAAATATCATAACATATTACCTATAACAGTAGCACCACTAAACATGATCAAATCTGAATTTTCTGAAGTGCTCTATACATGTATTAGCTAATGACTGGAAGTGGTAAAAATCTCATTAAGCCCTGTTGAACATTCTTCTCTAAGGTCCCACAAATATATTTTCCCATCTTCCGACACATTCCCCAGCTGCTCCATCACAGCAAACGACGACCAAAAAGGGAGAGCCTCATTAAATGCAGATGACTTAATAAAGAAAACAAATCTTATTAATGGGCTGACATCTAGTAGAATTTAAAAAAAGATTTACAAATATGCATACACGCACGCACAGATCATTTATAAAACTGAATCCTACCCCTATAACATTTTATGTTGCACCCAATCAATGTGACTACTGGGAAACACTTAATGTACGCTACCCCCAAGAAAAGCAAACGTATTTGTAATATATTGATGTTTCAGAACATTTTCGAAACTGTTACATTCATTCACATATACACTAACACAGCACAAACATTTTCAACATAAATTACCTGAAAATAACGAGATGTTAGATCCTGTCTTCTGTCGATTCGTACAGCTGTAAGCCACACTGGAAATAACCATATTCGTTGTCCCACAGCTGTCTGTAGCAAGCCTCTAAAATGTTTGTCTTGGAGAGTTTAACACTAATGCACGATGCTCATTCCAGTATGAACAACCCAACTGCCCACACTTATAACACAACTGTTGGGACCACCCTCATCCAAATTATTAATCAGTCTGGTGGCCATGCCCCATTAAGAACAAATGACAATGACAAATCTTCAAGTTAATTGGTTCCTGGTGTCATCGTCACTGGCTACATGTATGCATATTTTGTAACTCTTATAAAACTCTACTTGTCAGCTCATTAATAAGATTTTTTTTCTTTATTAAGTCATCTGCATTTAATGAGGCTCTCCCTTTTTTGGTCGTCGTTTGCCTTTTCTTCGTTGTATGAACCACTATCATATAACTCATTCTGTACACATTGTTGCAACATTCATTGCATTCTATGCATTTGTTTGACAAACCATGTGAAAGGTTGCCTACTAAAACAATTGACAGCTTAAATGAGAGAGCACATTTCTTTACACGAGGCGTGTCCTTGGGCTAGTTGGCCAGATAACATTCGAGAGATCTTGATCGGCAGGTGGAAATAGCTGTGATGGAGCTGCTGGGGAATGTGTTGGAAGATGGGAAAAGAATATTTTTGGGACCTTAGAGAAGAATGTCCAACAGGGCTTAATGAGATTTTGACCTCTTGCAGTCATTAGCTAATACATGTATAGAGCACTTCAGAAAGTTCAGTTTCGATCATGTTTAGTGGTGCTACTGTTATAGTTAATATGTTATGGTATTTGATATACAAGGTGCATGGATAGATTGTGCATGTAACAAGGTATTAGGTATATATAGCTATATAGTAATAATCTCTTATTAGTACTGTATATTTATAGATATATGATGAAGACTGGGTGCTGTACAGTATAAACACTGGGCCTCCAGTGGGTTCTTGCCGTGCAGCAGCATGAATGTCACTGGTCCATGCCGGCATCACTTTATCATGTGTCAACTGATAAGAGCTCAGCGGTCTTGTTTTACTAACGGGTGTTCTATTTATGTCTATGGCTTAGCCTCGATTATCCAGGCTCCGTGTTTGTCGCACACGGGGTGCAATGTGTACTTTTCATTGTCGTGGAAATTATGTATGCACCCAGATTGTGGGCACATACATAATTAGCTAATTATGATGTCATCCGGACATTTGGCTAATTCACAAAATAAGAGTGAACATTTATCAGTTTATACGATGAAATTCTAGTTAACTTTAAACTTTGATTGTATTAATTAGATATATGCGCCCAGAATCTGGGCGCATACATAACTTCCGTCACAATGAGGACCCCACTCTGCATCCAGGCGAAGATGTGTGCGACAAACGGTGGCGCCAAAAGCGGGGCCTGGAAAATCGATGCTTAGTCTGCGGCCAGACTCTATTCTCGGCGAATTCACGAAGGCGAGCGAGAGTCGAATAAGCGAGACTAACCAGAGCTTGGAATCACTGTGGAGGTTCCGTTGTGGCGTAACATGGATGCAAAGTTTGCGTACCCAGATTTTGCGTACATCTAAAATTTAGCTCTCATCCGGAGATTTTTCTAACTCATCAAATCAATGTAAACTTCAACAGTTTATACGATGCATTCGAATCTGCTTTAAACTATATCATATTGACACAACTGTCACACTGAAAAGTTAAACCATGCAAGATAGTAATGATGTCGATAATGACGCAGGTGGGCTGCTGTCGCTTCACGGTAACGCCTACACAAAATGGAGTCAGTGGTGATCAAACCATATCCCCGAAGCCAGACTCTCTTCTCGGCGAGTTAACGAAGACGAGCGAGAGTCGGATAAGCGAGACTACGAGTGTGCCAGACACTATATGGGGGACATTCGCTGGGAAGTCGATGAGTGTAATCAGAGCAGATTTGTTGACAAGTCTCAAACTGGCAAGTCAAGTATCATGTCCATGACATCCAAGTCAAGTCTCGAGTGATCTCTCTGAATTCCACTTTACGTCGCAAATCGTGAAAATGGGCGACTCGAGCGCGACTCGAGTCAGCCCTTCTGTCTCGAGTTAACAAGTCGGCGATCTTTTAACTGTTGACCTAACCATGAAAACGATCACCTAGAACCGCCAATCCTCTTTTCATATATCATATATCTACCATACATATACACATGTCACGTGTCCGCAGGCTGTACCTACAGACGCAGGTTGTACCCATATGTACAGGTAGAACCCACAGATGCAGGTAGGACGCAGGTAGTACCCACAGACGCAGGTACAACCACGCCCCTTGCGAATACAAACACCATTATGACCTCTCCACACCCATCCTTCACGTGGGCGATAATTACGTACAACATGACATACGTTAAACCCGCGTGTCGCTATTTTTTATTAATGATGTTTCCTTGTGGATCGTGTGGATCACGTCGCGTGCTTCCTCAGGCTATCAGTGCCGGGGGTTACGTTTGTAGTCAGGTCCGGGTGGATCTTTAGCTACCGGGAGATCCCATGGTTGTACTGACACGCATGCCAATCCGCCATGGATCACGGACTAGTGGACGCAACACGCGTGCAAGCATTTCGTGCAAGCGCGCGTCAGTTGGTTTTATCATAGACCTAACGATGCATCTTCGGATACTTAAAATTTAATGGAAGTCCCTTGCCAGAAATCACTGCCTAATGGAGTAACCTATTTATTTCCGAAGACAAACAACTAGGCCACCACCAAGCGCAGTCGAACATCGCGTTTTAATCAATTAAAATATTTATGAGATGCGTAACACACTATTCCGTGTAGTTTCCTATTGTGAACAAATGTGCGTTAGGAAACAGTTCCTCAATCTTGATACCAATATATTTGCCGACAACATATCGCTCATCCAGAATTAGCTGGTTAACCACACAGTGTTGAGAAAGTAATGTTTCACTGCAGCCGATCAACATAGCACGAAATCATAATTTAATCATCATTTGTATACCCCGCCGCGGTCGTTATTATCGAGTGCGTTCGACGTCTCGGGGGACCGTGGAGGCGAGCTGAGTCCGCGTAACGACGGGAGATGCGGGGCTTGACTGCCGATGAGACAATGCGGGAGTGAGCGCTTCGCTCGTGCTGTCTCCGTGTTGCGCAAGGACAAGCTCCTTTGACAATACGGACGTGTTGAACGAGTACCGGTGGTTTCCTCGGGTTTTGAACATCGCTGTTCCAAGGAGAACACTGTAATAGGACGGCGCAACGGTAATCATTCCATTCGGTTCGACCGACGATGCCGTAGCCCTGACGGATGTCGAAGGGGGTTCGTCGTCTTCCACCCATGGTGAAGCACCCGCGCAAGGCGAAGGCCGCCGCCGCTGGCGGCGCGTCGTCCGCCGCCGCAGATGAGGACGAGGCAGGCAGCATGAACGCGGACGAGAAGAAGGTCCTGCGCAGGAAGAAGAATGTTCTCGCCAACCACATCCAGCTGGACGACGAGTGGATTCAGGGGCTGACAGTGAACGGACTCGTCAGCGACTTCATGTTGACGCAGATCAAGGTATATTTTTTATATAAATCGCCCGTGATTCGTACGTGACGGTGGCCAGTGTACGTTCGAGTACGATTTGCCTGGCGATTCATTTCGCAAAGATACCATTTAAAATTTCACACGCCAAAAATTATTAAAAGATAGGGATTATGTTCTATGTCGTTGCAGTCAGTTGTCATTCAGTTTTAAGCAATGCAATTTTCGTTTGTTGTTTTGTACGTGGTGACATAAACAACACTCTCGTCGTGATCGAACGTGCGCAGTGTACAACGGAAATGGGGAACCGTAAGGCACAGTTGGGATCACTAAACTGGTGCGGAAGAAAACGGAGAAAACTGACCGACAATACGTTTCAAACTTCTATGGTTTACTTTTACAGCGAAGAAAACATGGATGCACGTGAATCCAGCATAGCGTGTCCATCGAGAGTGCAGTCGGGCTGACTTCGTCATCGCACATGCTTTTTCGTACGCGATGGTCACGTCATGACGTAAATAGTCCGGTCCGTATCACGAACGTTCAATGCCGCATTTAATATTGCACCCCAGTATCGCACGGGACGTATTGAACGCGTGTGTAATAAGTATCAATATCATTATTATATTAGTATCGGTCGATCGGTCGGTCCAATCGTGGATCTGCCCATTACTTTTTAAATATGTATTTAAGTAGGGGGCCATCTATATAATACGTCACACTATTTTTTGACGTTTTTGAGACACACCACCCCTTTATAACGCTTCGTAACTCTGGCATGTACACCCCCCTATAGTTACGTTCGTTTTGACAAAGACTCCCCTCCTCCCCCGTATGACGCTGGTTTGTCGTTGAAATGCTTTTGAAATATAAAAAAATGGCTTAATAATTACAGCTATCTGTCGGATATTGACAGCTAGACGAGCGAACATTAAAACAAATCGTTACGTAACGAGACGCCCCACCCACCCCTATGTAACGCTTCGTCACGCGTGCCCCCAAGCGTGACGTACTTCATGGATGACCCCTTAGGGCCTCTAACATTTTATAAGCTATTCATAATCCTAGATGTGTGTTCAAACAATTCACAAACGTTAATTTCGTATACTGGTGTACTACATTTTTCATCAATGGTCGCATCGGATTAAATTGTGACATTTTAAGAGACCTCATAAAACATATCATTGCGTAAGTATGTATTGTATTAAACATTTTTATACACTGGAGGGAGATATTTGCGGTTTCGTTGATATTAAAAAAGTTTCGATCGCGTAACAATTCGAACGGCATTCCTGAAGTATGCTGGTTTTTTTACAACTAGCCCCGGTCTCCCCTACAAACATGGTTTTTCGCTTGTTATATAAATATTCTTATGTTATTATCATTCTATTATTATTATCTTTTATTTTATTTATCATACAACTATGTTATACACCATCTGCATTGCAATTAGTGGTGTGTAGACTACATCAACAGGCAGCACAACACGGCTTCTGGTTTTTCGTCATTTTGAGCAAAACCGGCGCAGTCACCTATATATATATATACATCAGTTTCCTTTATTTGCGACGTCCACAAGTGGAAATGTGACATTTAGAAAACAGTGCTAGTATTTAAAAAGTGTAAAAAACTCAAAAACTGTTTGAGGCCACCTGTCTAAATTTGAGTTTCGTGCTTCCAACCAACGTTCAGTAGTGATCCCTTATGAGTTAGCAGTGACACCACCAATTTCACTGCGGGTACATCCTTGCGTGCGCATACGTGTGTGGATGCAAGCGTGTGTTTATGTGCAAATGTGTGTATCCATCTGAAAATGTCTACCGTTAGCATACATCGAGATGCACTAGCGCTCGGGTTCTGATTTTAATTTTTTTTCAGACGTTAAACTACACGCACCATTGTCCACCATTAATAAGACATTATGCAAGTGGAGGGTTCCCAGGACGCGCGTTTAATAATGCAGATGTTGTTGTGAATGATTAGAACGATAACTCATGCGGAAAACTTCAGCCGGTGTGCCTGAGTGAAACACCACAACGTGCCAGAAACTCGACGAACGCGGCTGCATTATATATGAACAGTTGCCAGTACCTGTGAGTCAGCTTTGTTGGGAGACAGTCACTAGAGAATAATTCGTCGGGAACACCGCGACACGCGTTTGTTTGCATCACACCTTGCAGATGCCAAATGGTACACTTCATGTGTACGTGCGTGCGCGCGCGTGCGTTAACATCCAAGTAATTGTCTTCATATTGCCCTTACTTAATGCGTTTAAAATTACATTTGCCAAACAATGTGATGTGTCGGGTTTGTGTTGGGTTGTGACGCCATTATGAGTAGCTTGTTATGAGGTAGTACGTCGGGTTTTGTTGGATTGTGACGTCATTATGACTAGCTTGTTATGAGGTAGTACGTCGGGTTTTGTTGGATTGTGACGTCATTATGGCTAGCTTGTTATGAGGTAGTACGTCGGGTTTTGTTGGATTGTGACGTCATTATGACTAGCTTGTTATGAGGTAGTACGTCGGGTTTTGATGGATTGTGACGTCATTATGGCTAGCTTGTTATGAGGTAGTACGTCGGGTTTTGTTGGATTGTGACGTCATTATGACTAGCTTGTTATGAGGTAGTACGTCGGGTTTTGTTGGATTGTGACGTCATTATGGCTAGCTTGTTATGAGGTAGTACGTCGGGTTTTGTTGGATTGTGACGTCATTATGACTAGCTTGTTATGAGGTAGTACGTCGGGTTTTGTTGGATTGTGACGTCATTATGGCTAGCTTGTTATGAGGTAGTATGTCGGGTTTTGTTGGATTGTGACGTCATTATGACTAGCTTGTTATGAGGTAGTACGTCGGGTTTTGATGGATTGTGACGTCATTATGGCTAGCTTGTTATGAGGTAGTACGTCGGGTTTTGTTGGATTGTGACGTCATTATGACTAGCTTGTTATGAGGTAGTACGTCGGGTTTTGTTGGATTGTGACGTCATTATGGCTAGCTTGTTATGAGGTAGTACGTCGGGTTTTGTTGGATTGTGACGTCATTATGGCTAGCTTGTTATGAGGTAGTACGTCGGGTTTTGTTGGATTGTGACGTCATTATGGCTAGCTTGTTATGAGGTAGTATGTCGGGTTTTGTTGGATTGTGACGTCATTATGACTAGCTTGTTATGAGGTAGTACTCCGGTTTTGTTGGATTGTGACGTCATTATGGCTAGCTTGTTATGAGGTAGTACGTCGGGTTTTGTTGGATTGTGACGTCATTATAGCTAGCTTGTTATGAGGTAGTACGTCGGGTTTTGTTGGATTGTGACGTCATTATAGCTAGCTTGTTATTAGGTAGTCCGTCGGGTTTTGTTGGATTGTGACGGCATTATGACTAGCTTGTTATGAGGTAGTACGTCGGGTTTTGTTGGATTGTGACGGCATTATGACTAGCTTGTTATGAGGTACTACGTCGGGTTTTGTTGGATTGTGACGTCATTATGGCTAGCTTGTTATGAGGTAGTACGTCGGGTTTGTTGGATTGTGACGTCATTATGGCTAGCTTGTTATGAGGTAGTACGTCGGGTTTTGTTGGATTGTGACGTCATTGTGGCTACCTTGTATATGTCAACCTCGAAATGCAACAACGTCACAAGTTCAAAGATTCCAATGTTATGTATCGAGTTTTTAAATCTAAGATATGTTTGCACAGCTTATTACACACAATTCGTTACCTTTTACTTGATTTCATTTGCTACTAGTATTAATAACTTAGTAATTTCATGCTAAGGGCAAATTTAAAACCGAAACGTCGCCATTCACCTGGAGAGGCTGAGGTATAATTACACTTAATTCATGACGCTATGTTATCATGTCGCTTTGTAATCATGTCGCTATGTAATCATGTCGCTTTGTAATCATGTCGCTATGTAATCATATCGCTTTGTAATCATGTCGCTATGTAATCATGTCGCTTTGTAATCATGTCGCTTTGTAATCATGTCGCTATGTAATCATGTCGCTATGTAATCATGTCGCTATGTAATCATGTTGCTGTGTAATCATGTCGCTGTGTAATCATGTCGCTATGTAATCATGTTGCTGTGTAATCATATCGCTGTGTAATCATGTCGCTATGTAATCATGTCGCTATGTAATCATGTCGCTATGTAATCATGTCGCTGTGTAATCATGTCGCTGTTTAATCATGTCGCTGTGTAATCATGTTGCTGTGTAATCATGTCGCTGTGTAATCATGTCGCTGTGTAATCATGTCGCTATGTTGACAAACAACGTATAAAGGGCGTGTACGATGATTTTCAATGGATGATTTATAGTCCAGAATCATTATATTTCACATACTGACTATTTTATAGCCAGCTTAATAATAATAATAATATATTTATTTCCAGCATTACATATATGCAGTGTATATACGTACATTGCTAATGCAGAACATTTATAACAATGCTCATTTAAATCATGTATATTTGTTCAGTAGATCATACGCTTTAAATCGATATCACGATGCCACAGTGTTAAAAATAACAATTTAACCTTTTGACCCGAAAATGACATCTAAAAGACTAATATCATTAATGTTGCTGAAATGGTTTTTATCTGATAGTTTTATTTATTTTATGTATAGGTTGTTAAACGAAAATTTTTACTTTTAACTTGTGAAAAGGTGTGGGGATTCCATATGGGTGAAGAGTACTCGAGTTTTGGCCGGATCAGCATGTTGTAGGCTGTTTGTTTAACTTCGGGTTTACATGGGCGAAGAATTCGTTTAATCGTGCCTAAACATGTCGAAGATTTTGAAGTTATGTCAGTGACGTGATTTGTCCAGGTTAATTTGGAATCCAATTTTACTCCGCGATATGAGTGGCTGGATACAGTGGATAATGGCTGGCCAGAAAGCGAGTACTTGTGTGTGCTGGGTTTAGTTTTGTTTGTTATTGGAAGGTGGACACATGTAGATACATTAAATTCCATTTGCCATTTGTCTGACCATGTTTGGAGTTGGCTTAGGTCAGTTTGGAGAATTTCGTGGTCGGTTTTGGAAGAAATGTTACGATATATAATACTATCATCTGCAAAAAGGCGTATAGAAGATTTGATGTTCCCATCTATGTCATTTATGTAGAGTAAGAAAAGGACAGGTCCTAGAACTGAACCCTGTGGGACACCAGATGTGACATCTGTGATGTCCGACAGGACACCGTTAACTGAGACTCTCTGTTTGCGGTTGGATAGAAAAGATTTGATCCAATTTTGAGTGTTTCCAGTGATTCCGTAGGAGGTCAATTTTGATAGAAGACGTAGGTGAGGCACTTTGTCGAAGGCTTTGGCAAAGTCAAGCAGGATTGCGTCAATTTGGGTCTTGTTGTCCAAAGCAGTCATCCAGTCGTGGACTGTCTCAATGAGTTTAGATTCACAAGACAGTCCCGACTGGTAGTGTTGACAAAAAGAGGTCCATGCTGAAAACATACATCTGTTATATCCAGGACGATCTTTACTTACAATAATATCATTCATCTGACGTTTCCTATAATTCTCTCAGTTATTCTCCGTACTGTACGTCAGCATTATTGACTGCGATAAAATTAAGTTCCCATATACAGAGTGGCATTACATAAGAATAATATATACAGAGTGGCATTACATTAGAATAATACCAACGGTAGTTAGCAGATAAATAAAACTGTTCAATTCGTTGTTCTGTTGACCAGGACGAGGGCACAAACTTCAACAAGGTTATCCGTCTGCTGGAACTGATGTCGACCCACTGTGAGGGTCCAGGAGCCTTTGGCCGTCTCTGCGACGTGTTGGAGACGCGACATCCTTGGCTCAGTCAGGAGCTGGTCGCCGAACTCAAGGTATTTTAGGCAGCTTTAGATTGGCCAACGGAATATTACAATGATTTCAATTGGCCGTATAAATAGGCATTTTATATGGTTATTTTAATAATATTATAGAATATATGCATATATATATATATATATATATATATATATATATATATATATATATATATATATATATATATATATATATCTGTAGGGAAAAGGAGGGTAAAGTGTGTTCCTCGGCCTAATCGGGTCCCGCTATCATAGCGATCCTAATATGCATTGCTGTCAAACCAACGGTAGTAGTGTTTAAAGACTCGCAGTGGGACACCAACCGTTGTACATGCTAGCTAGGAGCGAATCCAAAACCGTGAATCAAGTGTCTTTATTTTGGCATGTTTTCCTATTTTGTAAATAGCCCACGTATGCAGCCATAAATGGGCTATGTTTATGGAAATTCTATATTTAGTTGAATGTGCGTGTTCATTTTGACGAGAACATGTGCGTGGTATTGTAGTGCGTGGTCTTATAGTGCGTGATATTGGAGTGCGTGGTATTGTAGTGTGTGGTATTATAGTGCGTGGTATTATAGTGCGTAGTATTATAGTGCGTGGTATTATAGTGCGTGATATTGGAGTGCGTGGTATTGTAGTGCGTGGTATTATAGTGCGTGGTATTATAGTGCGTGGTCTTATAGTGCGTGATATTGGAGTGCGTGGTATTGTAGTGCGTGGTATTATAGTGCGTGGTATTGTAGTGCGTGGTCTTATAGTGCGTGATATTGGAGTGCGTGGTATTATAGTGTGTGGTATTATAGTGCGTGGTATTATAGTGCGTAGTATTATAGTGCGTGGTATTATAGTGCGTGATATTGGAGTGCGTGGTATTGTAGTGCGTGGTATTGTAGTGCGTGGTATTATAGTGCGTGGTATTATAGTGCGTGGTATTATAGTGCGTGGTATTATAGTGCGTGGTATTATAGTGCGTGGTATTATAGTGCGTGGTATTGTAGTGCGTGGTATTATAGTGCGTGGTATTGTAGTGCGTGGTATTATAGTGCGTGGTATTGTAGTGCGTGGTATTGTAGTGCGTGGTATTGTAGTGCGTGGTATTGTAGTGCGTGGTATTGTAGTGCGTGGTCTTATAGTGCGTGGTATTATAGTGCGTGGTCTTATAGTGCGTGGTATTATAGTGCGTGGTATTATAGTGCGTGGTATTGTAGTGCGTGGTATTGTAGTGCGTGGTATTATAGTGCGTGGTATTATAGTGCGTGGTATTATAGTGCGTGGTATTGTAGTGCGTGGTATTGTAGTGCGTGGTCTTATAGTGCGTGGTATTATAGTGCGTGGTATTATAGTGCGTGGTATTATAGTGCGTGGTCTTATAGTGCGTGGCATTATAGTGCGTGGCATTATAGTGCGTGGTCTTATAGTACGTGGTATTGTAGTGCGTGGTATTGTAGTGCGTGGTATTGTAGTGCGTGGTATTGTAGTGCGTGGTCTTATAGTGCGTGGTCTTATAGTGCGTGGTATTATAGTGCGTGGTATCGTGGTATTATAGTGCGTGGTATTGTAGTGCGTGGTATTATAGTGCGTGGTATTGTAGTGCGTGGTCTTATAGTGCGTGGTCTTATAGTGCGTGGTATTGTAGTGCGTGGCATTGTAGTGCGTGGCATTGTAGTGCGTGGCCTCATAGTGCGTGGTATTATAGTGCGTGGTATTGTAGTGCGTGGTATTATAGTGCGTGGTATTATAGTGCGTGGTCTTATAGTGCGTGGTATTATAGTGCGTGGTATTATAGTGCGTTGTATTATAGTGCGTTGTATTATAGTGCGTGGTATTATAGTGCGTGGTATTGTAGTGCGTGGTATTGTAGTGCGTGGTATTATAGTGCGTGGTATTATAGTGCGTGGTATTGTAGTGCGTGGTATTGTAGTGCGTGGTATTGTAGTGCGTGGTCTTATAGTGCGTGGTATTATAGTGCGTGGTCTTATAGTGCGTGGTATTATAGTGCGTGGTATTATAGTGCGTGGTATTGTAGTGCGTGGTATTGTAGTGCGTGGTATTATAGTGCGTGGTATTATAGTGCGTGGTATTATAGTGCGTGGTATTGTAGTGCGTGGTATTGTAGTGCGTGGTCTTATAGTGCGTGGTATTATAGTGCGTGGTATTATAGTGCGTGGTCTTATAGTGCGTGGCATTATAGTGCGTGGCATTATAGTGCGTGGTCTTATAGTGCGTGTCATTATAGTGCGTGGTATTATAGTACGTGGTATTGTAGTGCGTGGTATTGTAGTGCGTGGTATTGTAGTGCGTGGTATTATAGTGCGTGGTATTGTAGTGCGTGGTATTGTAGTGCGTGGTATTGTAGTGCGTGGTCTTATAGTGCGTGGTATTATAGTGCGTGGTATTGTAGTGCGTGGCATTGTAGTGCGTGGTCTTATAGTGCGTGGTATTATAGTTCGTGGTATTATAGTGCGTGGTATTGTAGTGCGTGGTATTGTAGTGCGTGGTATTATAGTACGTGGTATTGTAGTGCGTGGTATTGTAGTGCGTGGTATTGTAGTGCGTGGTATTGTAGTGCGTGGTATTGTAGTGCGTGGTATTGTAGTGCGTGGTCTTATAGTGCGTGGTCTTATAGTGCGTGGTATTGTAGTGCGTGGCATTGTAGTGCGTGGTCTTATAGTGCGTGGTATTATAGTTCGTGGTATTATAGTGCGTGGTATTGTAGTGCGTGGTATTATAGTGCGTGGTATTATAGTGTGTGGGGAGTTTACACGCGAGATATGTGCCGATGACTGATCGAGTGACATGGTGCATATTTGCGAGGGGCCCACTTTGGCCTCCAAATTTTTGTAATTAAAACATGGGTTTTGATCTTTGCAAAACGCATATTAAGATAGAGTGTCATGATTATGCATACATGTAATCAATATATTGAACTGCGTAATACTAAAAAAAAATAGCTTTTCTGTACACAAGTATAGGTCAACCTCATTTTTTTACCCTCCTATATTATAAAAGCAACGTAAAACCATTCTAAACGCAGTCTTCTACAACTTTCCTATGCACACAACTATAAATTACAACATAAAACATTTATGCTGACAATTTGGAAGCTTAATTTATCGACAAGCAGCTGAAGTAGTCATTTTAATAAACGCTGGCTCTAGTTAACTCTTGTGTAGAAGTTAGATTAGTCAAAGCTGCAACATCCTTTGGAAGACTCTGGTCCAACAAGAGCATGACATTGAATAGAACACTGAAAGTGTATCATGCGTGTGTTCTCGGCATCCTACTGTGTGGTGCAGAACCCGAACAGGAATGGAAACTAAACAGCTTCCGTCTACACTGCTTATGTATGACCCTTGGCGTGAAATGGCAGAGTCATAAAACGCTGTAATTCAACACCACTGAGCGGCAGCCTCAAACAGAGACGACTACAATGGTTTGGGGCGCGTACAGCGTGTGTCTAGTGACCACCTTCCAGAAGATCAGTCTCTATGGGGAGTTAACTGAAGGCAAACGCCCAGTTGGCAGACATACGTTGAAATACAAGGATGTAATCAAGAGATCTGAAAGAATATGGTATCGATCCTCTGCACTGGCAAATAGTTGCCAAAGACCGACCTACCCGGCGAGCTAGTCTTAATGGCGGTTCCGTTACATCGACATCACGGCGTACATGACTTACAAGGATATCAAGCAGCTAAGCCAAGCGTTCTCTCGCGAAACAGAAGCAGGCCACAACTACTACACTTCCACAAGTACAATATGTTGCTTTAGTTCTCAACAATGCCATTGGATAATCTCAACCCCACCCACACACGAAAGTACGTTAGGTGGAGTTGACTCCATATACCAAAGGCCTACTTCCTACTGGGCGCTAAACCAAATTCGGTGGTTAATTCGGATTTGTTATTGTTGTCAATAGTTTTATCTTCCCGCCACCGAACATTGCTAAAACCTTGCGTTACATTAAGTATACGTAAACAAGTAAATAAACAAGTATACCGGACTAACTACTCCACGCTAAGTACCAGCGGATGTTCTGTAAGTTACATGGTAGTGACGTCATTTTCCCGGCAGGCCGAGCGCGGAGAGTTGAAGATCGAGCGCTATGTAGAACATGAGGCCGGACTACTGGTCCGTCGTGCATTCGGTGCCAGTAAACGTCTCTCACAGGCCGAGAAGAACGATATTCACCGCCTGGTGGCGCTGCGCACGCAGTATGCTAAGGAGGTGTGGCAGGTCAGTATAGTTTTCGGAAATATTATAAATTATGATCCATTCAAAATATATCAGATTATTGGTATTTAAAAACAGTACAGTCGATTAGCCTGATATTGGAGTCGAAGGCTAAAACGCACGGGACTGCTTCCTTAAAGGTACACATCGTCTGACAGTGTTTATCGTAAAATCATGTTATATACTTCAACATTTTGACTGCTCACACGTGTTTTAATGAACCACCAGTTTGTCCCTATAACTTGACCATTATCTATTTGAATGTTTATATTCGAGTACCATGTTTACATCTACATTGCATGTTGAAAGGCAAGGTTTTAGATTCATAAACACATATATTATTTATACTATATATTATACTTTTTATGCTATATTGTATCATATATTATACTATATAACACGACCTTACGACAAAGACGTTCATACGTTATACTTTTAACATTGCGCTTTTTGTATCGACTCCGCAGTCGATGCTGGAGCGGACGAAAAACGACCTGGTGCAGCAACGGCTTGTCGGCGCCGAGCAAGAGTCCTACGCCGGCGACCTACTTCGCAAGGTCTCGGACTTCGTTCGCGTGCAGCAAGGTGGGGAGGGGACACTACTGTACGTCCGGGTTCATGTCATACGAATGAAATGCCAGTAATTTCTAGACGGTATCCCTTTTGGAAATTGTTGAGGACAGCGACACTTATGCTTTGACCAGATTAACAAATCTGGTGGATGGCTGGCGACATGTATATGTACGTGTCAGTGACTGTAGGGTCCCTTGGCGCTTGAATACGTGGTGTAGCTGTTTGGGACACCATTTGATTTTGCATATCTTGTGCGTTGATTTTCTGGAGGAACAAATTATAGAAGGTGTAATGTTGCGTGTGTGTATCGTAAGATAACACGTTTATAGAAGAACAAGAAATAAAACATGGCGTTCAGACCCGTATTTATTCGACATCCATATAATGATAAACAACAACAGGAAGTCGTTGTGCTTTACAGCAGTGTTCCAATTGCAGCAATGCCTTGCTGGCAGTTAGCGATAACACTACAGAAGGTGACATTTATTTCAGCCGGTTGATACATATTAACACAGTTGATTTCCATAATATTAAAACAATTTAAACAGTATTAAGACATTAATATTATCGCCAATGGGAAACTAAATAGTGATCTGTGCCCAGGTCGTTTACGTCACAACCTTCACGAAGCCGCCGAGGCGTCGACTACGCAGCAGTTACTGAACGACAGCGAGGACGAACGCTCATTGTTGAAGCGGCTGGAACACCAGATCTCGCTGCTGGAGGAGCTCACGACGCAGGCGCTACTTGAGAAGGAGGCTCTACTGGAGGAACGGAAGCGCGCGTTGGTGGTGCTGGGCGCGAAAGATGTCACGGGCAGGAAATTGGATATTGAGGTATACATGCCATTACACGTGTAGACGAACTCGTAAACATTGCGTTGAAATTAAATGACCCAATGATTGTAGCGCATAGGGAAGTTGTAAATATCTTTCCTTATCACTCACTCACTCACTCACTCACTCACTCACTCACTCACTCACTCACTCACTCACTCACTCACTCACTCAATCACTCAATCAACCACCCACTCTCCCTCTCTAACTCCCCCCACTCTCTCTCTCTCTCTCTCTCTCTCTCTCTCTCTCTCTCTCTCTACGCCATCCTCCTCTCTATCTCGCTCTCTGTCTGCTTCCCACAGATCCAGGCGGCACTCGACAAGGCAACGACCGAGCTGACGAGCAGTCACGCCGACCTGAAGCGGCGCGACACGAAACTTCAGAACCTCGACAACGAGATACAGTCTCTCCGCTCCGTCACCGAGCACGAGATCGATTGGCGCGACAAGGCCATCGAGACGCTCAAGGAACACCTCCAGCAGAGCCACGAGCGCGTGCGCCAGACGCACGAGACCGCCGTCGACCTCGAGCGCCACCTCAAGGTCACCAAGGCCGAGGTCAGCAAGTACAAGGCCAAGGCCGAGCTGCTGGAGAAGAACCGACGGCTCGGCTACTTGCACGACAGGAGCGAAAAGGGTTCCGAAGCCGGCGACGTACCCGTTGGTGTTAGTGCAGCGGCGGCTGCGTCCGGAAAACCCCGTGGTTCGTCTGTGCACAGGAGAAGCTTGACAGGGAAAGCGGCAAGAAAGTGACGCCGCCAGACGGTGACACTGCAAGAATGCAATTTTGTCAGAAATTTATGTAATCGGAAAATTGTGGAAAACGTGACGCTGACAGAAAGAGACGCCACCGGAAAGTGACGTCGGCACTTTAATTTCCATCCCCGTTTTACTCACAGTATTTATGAGAACAGAAAATATAATGTCTGTCGATAAGCATCTTTTTTATAATTTGTCGCGAAAACATGTATTACCCCAGCATGGTGAATGGTGAGATCGTGATCAACTCTCCGTCAATATATCGGTCACGACTAAATAGTATTAATTACTTAGACCCCCCCTCCTGTGTCCGTGGCAAATATTACGGTAAAGGACAAAGTATATATCTGCATCGGAACTAGTCTCAATGCAAAGACTGAAGTATTAGCAGCCGGGTAATAGTGACCCTTCTGTACGTAGAATGACACGTGTAGTCCCGACCCCTCCCCCCCCGGTTCGTAGAATAGAACGACATATAACTATGACTGACTGAGACCCCCCATCAATAAGCCCGCCCCTGATAAGTCATAATACAAAAGCAAAACTGTGATGAATAATTTAATATATTACTTAATTATATGTGTGAGAACATAATAATTTTCGTAAAAGCCACTAATAGTGTCGTAAAATCGCACATCTGTTTGTTCACCCTGGTGCTGTTCTTTCCTGCACCAGAAATAATTCGCTATCAACTTCTTTCGAAAAATTTGACATTAAGCCACGGAAGTTGACATTAAGCCACCAAAGTTGACATGTCGCATCAAATATTCGCCTCTATTCGCTTTTGAATTTTGGCTAGGTGACATGGGCGAAGGAAATCGCGCGAGGGTGGTCGATTAAACGTAGCGCAAATCAAAACGTTGATACAAAAATGATTCCACGGACATTGCTATGATGGTATCATGACCATGTGATGAAAAATCCTCCAGCTCTGATTTTACGGAACTATTCTTGACGTTTACTTGGTTGTTTGTGTGATATTAATACTATTATATTTGTAAAGAAAACAATAATTCTTAGCCTTAGGTGCTGTAGATTTAATATCATTTTATTAGTCCATTTTAGTACTGGCTAATATATATATATATATATATTCACAGCATGGTTACATCCTTTGTATTTTCAGCCGATTAACTAATTCACTGCATAAAGTTCTCAATTAAAACTACTTCTTGTACTTTTCCGTGCTATTAAAATCGTCGAATAATTTAAATACAGAATTTGCGTAGTATCCAGGTACAAAGTCTGATAGTTTTTATCATAAAATCATATTATGTCATTCATGTTATGTTAATCATATTATGTTGTGAATATGATTCGGTTGGAAAATGCTGTATGTTTTTGTTGGAAATAAATTTATTGATTGAAACCTTTGACAATGAATGCAACATTAAAACACTTCTTCAAATTCTTCAACAAAACTGATCAGTGGTAAGTAAGTATAATACAATCATCACTGATAAATTTTGCTGAAGAATTTGAAGAAGTGTTTTAATGTTGCATTCTTTGTCAAAGGTTTGAATTTTAACTATAATATATATATATATATATATATATATATATATATATATATACACATGTATAATTATAAAGCAAGTATAAATTTCAATAACAACATAAGGTGAGTGATACATGTTCCACTCCTAGCACACACGCTCTCTTTGTTAAGCATTCCTCTACCATTCTACCATTTCCAGCCCACTTTAACTGACCCCCTCACCAACTGCCTCCCTTAATTCCTACATTCTTTCACTTGTCTAATCTTTTCACTGGCGCCATTTTTCTCACTCAGTTATTTTTGCCAACTTGGACTTTTTCCGTCATCGCCATAGTAAGGGTAGACTGCTGTGATTCACAAACTAATGTCTAAGCACCTTTGAGTTCCCGAGATATAGAGGGTCTATGTATATCTCCCATAACCCCTTCCACTTTTCTCCACACATTTGCCCCAGCTTGTATTCTCCTGTGAATTACCATCTCCTACCTGCCGTTCCCACACACCACTCCACACAGGTATACAAAGCTGTCTCACCGTCTCAGTTTCTTCCCTTCCAGTCATCGTTCTGCTGCCCAACCTAAAAGGTAACTGCTTTATCCAGACTTAACTCTCAGTTCATATCTGACGAAAATCTTCCACTCTACCATCCGTTCTTGAAGGTCTGCTTCACTCTCTGCTAAGTACTACGGTAACCCTTACGGAAATATACCATCGTATTCCTTGGTCAAATACCATGGTGTTTTGAAACAGGTAAACCATGGCAAACTATGGTAAAATATCACGATATACCATGAAAGTTAATTGGGTTTTGTTCACTTCAAATTGTTAACTCACATCATATACCTTTCAAAAAGAAATATAAGCAATTATTACGAATACACTGGAGGGTGTGCTGAATCAATAGCATAGCAATCCTGGGACTACTGGCACTGAGTAGTTAGAATAAAACAATTCTTTGAACGTTCACATATTAGTTTGACCCATTTTGAACAGTGAAACAATTTTGTACCATTTTGTCATGTTCGATGCTGGCTCTGGATACCTTTCAGATAACAAACAATGCTTCTTCCTTCACAAATCTATTTTATTTGGCACGAATATGACAACACCATCACAAATATAGAAATATTAAATTTTCAACATGTAGCATTAGTCAAAATATGTACATCCTTTGTTGATACGCATGAGATTTCAAAATTATTGGGACCACAAAAATATATATGTATACATATATATTGTATGTATACATATATATTATATGTGTGTGTGTGGTGTAATAATGGTTAGTCGCATTCTTGAAATAACCATTTCTTTGGCAGGTAAATTTAAAACAAGTCAAGTCAGTAAAGAAGAGCCATATAACATTACTCGTTACTATCTACGTAATTCATTTGTTATTTTCTATAAAACGTATATATACAATCGAACAATTCTGACACAACATCGACAAAAATATTCTCTTCTACTGTGCTGGAATGATACCAGTTCGAGAAACGCTGTATATATTTCATAAAATATTTTATAATTACAACAAAAATGCCTCTACTGTGCAGCCAATTGTGACGACAAATGTAAGAACGGTGTTATTTCTAAGTGCAAGAAATATCACAATGACTGAATGACAGTAATACTAGATCACCAGATATGTGCATCACAAAAGGTTTCACGTTTTCAGAACAATTCCTGCAGCAGCTAACATAAAACCCTGTTCACAGTACGATGCATTGCGGGACAAAATCACAGATGACAATACCAAAATGTCTTAATTACTAACAACTTATCAAAGAAGTTTGATATTAAAACATCAATGAATCACAAATTTATGCATCTAACTATATCAACATTACAAGTTAATGATTTGGCTTGGAATAGTTTTTAATTGGCAGATAATAGATCATTTGTGATGAAATTATAAAATGCATTTATCAATCAGCTAGAAATGTTAAGTCTGACACATGCTCCATGTCAAAATGTCCTCTGTCTGGGTTACAAGGTCAATAAGTGCATTGTTTGCTTAAAAAGAATACATACTTCTAATTATCCAGCACAGTTTTCAATGCTTTAATTAAGTGCTGATATACATGCATATAAAAAGATGTATGTGCATAAACACTTGAACACAAAGATAAAGTAATATTTAAAAGCACTGTTTAAAAAAGATATGGTGATGGGTAATATGCACACAAAAGAGCACACAAAAGCCCACAATCAAATTGGAATTTGTCTCAATTATATCCACACAAGTGCCACGATGATCGGAGCAGTTTTATTTGAAATCTACAGTCTAAAACAAAACAAAAATTAGTGCACAATAATATTATTAAGAGTTGTTAGGCATAAATAACATGACAACCAATATGGTTTCTATGTCATCAATATTCTTCCTAAACCATGTCTGAACATGACAACAAGTAAGCCACCACGAAACCCCCACGAATAAACATATGCGAATAAAATCCAGTTGTGAATGACAACAACAGAATATTAGGAATTGCAGAGATTCTTGGTGTTATACATACAACATTGCAACAATCCAAGCCACATATACGGCAAACTGGCAGTTTTAATTGGATGTATTCCATCTGCCTCTCTGTCTTTGCTAGAGGATATAAATGATATCCCAAGAGTTCCTTGTTAAGTAAAATTAATCTTTCTTGAATTCTGTTTGTAGAGTATACAATATTTGAAACGTCAATGTCTTTTTCAGTACAAATTGCCATCTCTGACAAACACTAAATTTGCCATGATGCATTTCGTAGAAACACACTCGTCCACCAGCGAATCTGTTTTGTACACATGGCAAATTTACCCAATTGTAAATAGCTGCATAATATAATATTACCCAATGTTTGCGTTTCGTTACACAACAAATCTACATGTGCCACATTTTCGTACCACAACATACGTTGCTCAAGACATGCAGTTATTATAAACAGCACTTGGTGCATAGACCAAACTGTATCTACTAGGCTACTGTACAACAGATACTTCGTCTGGTTAAAAACTGTTATTGAACATGTAAGCCAAGAAATATCCCCCAGAAATATGTGGGAAATTTTACAGAATATTTACCTATGATGTTAACATTTGCTCATGGAAGTGGGAATGTGCTAATGTAAAAGTGGGAAGCACCCTCTTCCGTTCAACTTTTGTTGTTTTTAGTGGACTCACGCCTATTGCTTTTACGCATCACCATTTAAATTTTCCTTTCTCATTCATAGTGAATGGATGCACGAAAAAATGTGAAATCACAAAGACACCCGAGATATGTGTGCAACTTGTGTGCAACAAAAAAGATGGATTCTACCAAAAATTTGCGACTTTCCTAGCTGAGCAAACAAAACCACTGAAGCAGCAAAAACTGCTTGGAATGTGTGAAGTCTAACTTTTGATGCGAGTGCTCATGGAATGCACAAAGTCTTATACGAACTGTCCGCACACAGAGCTCTCATCGAACCGTGTCTGAACATGCCTGTGTGACATGAGAGTAGCTGCGTCATCCCGATGGATGCTGCAGTCACTTCTTCTGTTTCATCTTTGTGTTTGTGTAGCTGAACCCGGCAAACACATCCTGGTTGATGGTTCTGAGCAGTTCGCGGTCAGGCGGGGTCAACTGAGCGGCCTCCATCGTAAAGTCCATATCGAAGTTGCTTACATCGCTCGCTGATTTCTACACAAGGAAGAAGAGCACACTATGAAATGTTACTCTACAGTACTGGCGACTATCGGGGATATTTTTACTATTGCGGTAGTATCGTGACAGCTGTATGACTATTGCAATACATTTGCGATAGTGGAATAGTGAACAGCTAGGAAAACAGTCCAAAACCGTAGTTGATAGGTGGCCCTATCATGTTGCCAACTATCGTTACTATCAAAAGTTCAATGAACTACCAACAATAACCATCGATAGTTCAATTTACTATCGACAGTATTGCACTGTCACATTGACTATTGCAATGCATCGATAGTTCAATGTATTGTTACACCTCTAGTCGTTGTTACAGTCATTGTTACAGTCGTTGTTACACCTCTAGTCTACAAACATACCATTTTCGTTGTGTTGAAATCCGAATTTTGGATTAGAGATTCTGTATAAATCTGTATACCAATGTCACTGGTTAATCTGCTATAGCATAAAGATTCCGACCAAATATTACCACCTATCAGGCTACAAAGTATTACTACGTCAAACAAAATCTGCCTAACGATGGAAATCTGCCTAACAATGTTTCCACAAATTTAAAACAAATCCGTATAAATATAGAATACGGCTGTATTCCTCCCAGAATGGACAGAAATAAATTTTTTCAACCATTCTTTAGTGACTTTCAAGTAGTTTTGCCCACTGTGAAACGGGCACCAACATATTTTATTTTGGCCGCCAAACAACGGAGAGAAGGATGGTACAATTTATTAAAACTTGGTCAACATTACAACATATCTGCTCGGCAAACTGCATACATACGTCTCACCGTAATGTTTGACAACGGAGACAAATACAAGATAAAACAAAATAATACCATCTTAACAAAACCTTGACAGACAGCAATGACTGAATGACAATGATGGCATTTAATGATAAACTTCTACGGGAAAACTTACAACATTTGGCTTGAACGGTGGTTCGACCTGGCGGGCTTCGAGCTGTTCCCAATTGATCGGATTGAAGAAAGCTTGGTTCCTGATTGGTCCCTTAGGACATCTGGGCATGCCCAGGCGGTCTTCTGGCTTCCGCTCCAGAAGCTGTGGAACAAAACAAGTAGCCGATTAGAAACTCAGTATTGAGCAATCTACAGTTCAGCCAATAGCCTCATCTCTCATGCTTTACCTATAACAATTCCATGCAAAAAACAATCATCTGAGTATATATAATTTGTACTATACAGGTGACTAATGATTATGCTTGTCTTTTAAAGACTTGTCAGATCTTAATATTTTTTACTCGTATTTGTATACAATTTATAAAATGTTTTAAACATTTCATCTACTTTATACAGTGTGTTTTTTAACAAAATATACCAACAATTTATGTAAAGCACCAGAGAGCATTCAGGCGCTACATAATTGTCTATTACTAGTATATGCAGCATTTAGTGTTAAGCATCAATGTATTTTCCAATAAACTTTGTTCATTTTCCAATCACAGTTCATAAGGGCAGTGACTTCGAGTGCATGTAGGCAGTGATACCTGGCTACAGTGTCACCTGGCCAATACGAAGTTGCACACAGATAGATGTACCGTATTCAACCTGTTAAGAGTACATGCCCTAATTAGCATACATCCCCTTTTTTATTCAGCAAGATCCATAATAATTGTCATTTGACTAGTGTGGAAAACTGAAGTGTTAAATAGATGGCACCATTTAAAATTTTTTCTACTATACTAGTCACCAAATGACACCACTAGTGTTGTGGTGGTCGCTTATAAGAACAGTTTCCTTGACCTTGGCTTAATTTTTATTCAAGCACACTGTATGTTTATTAGGTTGAATACGGTAGGGAGATCAAAAGTTTAATGTCATCACTTCCGTGTAGCGCTATACATCAATGTGTAACAACCAGAGAATGCAAAATAGTTGTTACTCGGAATATTATGTTTTTGATCACCACCAGACGGGCATGCTGTATAAATGCAATGCATGAAGGGATCGATTGTCAACGGAAGTACAACTCGAACTTGAAATTAAAGAGTCGGAAAGAATTTTTGTTTCAGCAAAGAATACACTGTACCAACAATAACGCTTACCGATACTAAACAGAAATCACAACGCTAGCATTGGAACGCAAAAGTCGGCTGATCTGTCATTTGAATAACTCTGAACACGATTGAGCATGCATTGGCATAGATATGCAATTACTTCAGTGCATGTCAATAGATTATGTACGCATGGATTATGTACTTTCATTGACAATTTCATGCGATTTCACCTTTATATTAGTGTTATATTATGCACCAGGGGCGCCACAGGTTGTTCTGGGTGGCCTCTATTCGGCACTTACCAAACTGAGGCAACGGGAGGCCTCACTACTGAGCCAGCGAGGGTAGTGGGGAACTTCGTGGCAGATTGAGTGGAAGAGGTCATCCTCATCATCGCCATGAAATGGAGACTGACCAATCAGCATCTCAAAGAGTAGTACACCAAATGACCACCAGTCGACTGATTGGTTGTACTTGGCACCTCGCAGAATCTGTCAAAATTAAACCACACCTTAAAAACATTGATCAACAGATGTTTTGTGTAACACTGGTTAAAACGACGAATGTTTCTTTTTGGTCACTTGTGGCTTTAAATAATTATAAACAAATTAAGCTAAGTCTCTTTAGTTTGTGACATCAAGACGTCTATTTACTAAAACATTATTATTGTGTGTGTTCTATATATTACCCTCATCATCGTTTTTTTCTGCTCTTGAATTTGCCAAATCTGTCATTTATTATCTATAAATTTTTTATGGTTCTGATAACTGCGAATAATAATTGCAACAATAATTCCACTTTGCTTTCACAGAAAAGTTTTTGCCTTTGTCATACAATATTTTCTGAAGAATCCATAAACGTTTTTTAGCCAGTCCACAGAAATATTATATCAAATGCCGTCGACATTACTTCTAAGAACTAAACGAGTATAAAAATATACAAATGAAACAGATTTTACAAATTTTATATGACTTTCGACACTGCATCACCAGGGGTAGAAGTAACTGAAAAATACTAGGTAGCCAGTCAGGATACGTATTTAGAAACTTTGGTAGCTCACAGACATAGCTAGTTGTTCTCAGGTAGCACAATTCCTTAACCAACTAATGTCTTGGTGACCACGTCGGACAGTAATTGTTGATGGAATTGCTTGTGCCCCATTGTGCATTTTCAAACTGAGTGCTACTGGCGCTGGTGTGAAGGACTTAAATAATCATTATTTTGCAGGAGAGGAACATGAAGGTATCATAGTTGAGTTACCTCTGGTGCAATGTAGTCGGGCGTGCCACAGAACGTAGATGCCTTATTGTCACCAACTATCTTCTCTTTACACATTCCGAAGTCGGCCAGTTTGACGTGTCCCTCTCTGTCCAGCAGAACGTTGTCCAACTTCAAGTCTCTGTGGACGGACACAGTATAGGTTAATGGAAATACAATAAAACCTGCATTAGTGGACACCTATCCATAATGGACAAAATGCATAGTCCTGGCGGTGTCCGGTATGGACAGGGTTTCCACTGTATCTGGTGTCAGGATTCTATTCATATCAAAGATTCAATGTTTTTTTTACACAGAAAATAATAGCATGGTTGCTTCAGCCAACAAGAAAGTGGACACACAAAGACTTACACCAGTACTCCCAGATTCTAGACAAGTACTACTGGTACACACCACTGGTAGTGCTACAAAAGAAAATATTTTCAGAGGATTGCAGTCAACAAATAAGTCAAACTGCCTCACATTTTATCTTCTGGCAGATCTGTTAATTCCATCACCTATTAAGTTTGTCTAGCAAGTATTCAACCACACTGTAATTACTGCATGAAAGTTAACACTTTCTCCAAATGCTCAGTTGCAAGGACTGAGTCTCCTCAGTGGAGGGCCTCAAGTCTCATTCACCTCCTTTAGGAGATGCTGTTGGGGGTGAGGATAGTTCATGTACTGCTGCACGCCCCAGCTGTTATCTCTTTCCTTGTTCCCTTTATAAAAGGGTGAGGCTAGTTCATGTACTGCTGCACCACCCCAACTGTTATCTCTTTCCTTGCTCCCTTTATAAAGGGGTGAGACTAGTTCATGTACTGCTGCACCACCCCAGCTGTTCTCTTTCCTTGTTCCCTTTATAAAGGGTTGACACTAGTTCATGTACTGCTGCACCGCCCCAGCTGTTATCTCTTTCTTTGTTCCCTTTATAAAGGGTGAGACTAGTTCATGTACTGCTGCACCGCCCCAGCTGTTATCTCTTTCCTTGTTCCCTTTATAAAGGGTTGAGACTAGTTCATGTACTGCTGCACCGCCCCAGCTGCTATCTCTTTCCTTGCTCCCTTTATAAAGGGGTGAGACTAGTTCATGTACTGCTGCACCACCCCAGCTGCTATCTCTTTCCTTGCTCCTTTTATAAAGGGGTGAGACTAGTTGATGTACTGCTGCACCGCCCCAGCTGTTATCTCTTTCCTTGCTCCCTTTAGAAAGGGGTGAGGCTTGTTCATGCACTGCTGCACCGCCCCAGCTGCTATCTCTTTCCTTGCTCCCTTTATAAAGGGGTGAGGCTTGTTCATGCACTGCTGCACCGCCCCAGCTGCAATCTCTTTCCTTGCTCCCTTTATAAAGGGGTGAGGCTTGTTCATGCACTGCTGCACCGCCCCAGCTGCTATCTCTTTCCTTGCTCCCTTTATAAAGGGGTGAGGCTTGTTCATGCACTGCTGCACCGCCCCAGCTGTTATCCCTTTCCTTGCTCCTTTTATAAAGGGGTGAGACTAGTTCATGTGCTGCTGCACCACCCCAGCTGTTATCTCTTTCCTTGCTCCCTTTATAAAGAAGTGAGGCTAGTTCATGTATCGCTGCACCGCCCCAGCTGTTATCCCTTTCCACCGTTCATAGAGTGAATTGTTTATTAACATAGTCAATACAAAAGCAACAGATTATGTATCACTGCCATCTCTCCATCCACTATATATTTCTATCTTCTTTGATCCACATCCCTGTTTTAACCCATCCCTCCCTTCCTCTCTCGCCACCCATCTCCGTCTCTCCCCCCACTCTCAGTTTCCCTTCACATTTAAGAGATTTATTACGCCCCACATCCCAATTTCCGTTCCTTCTCCCCTATTCTCACCTGTAGATGATCCCGCGACTGTGAAGGAACTGCAGAGCGCAGATAAGTTCAGCAGCATAAAAGCGTGCACGATCTGTCGGGAAACGCTGTGACTGCTGGATTTGAAACATGAGGTCACCACCGTTCAAATACTCCATCACGAAGAACAAGTGGCTCTAAAAACAAAGAAACATGAACACTGAATGTATTTTAAAAGGCTTTTCAGATTCTACAATAATTGTTATCCATGAAACCTTATGAGATAAAAAGGAAAATATAATTGTTGACAAGAATCATTATCTTATCTTTACTTATAATTAATGATAATCAGGTACAGGTTTGTCTTGCATGTGATTGAAAGTGTTTTACCTGTGACTGGAAGGTTTGTCTTACCTGTGATTAGAATGTGTATTACCTGTGATTGGAAGGTGTCTTACTTGTGATTGGAAGGTGTCTTACTTATGATTGGAAGGTGTCTTACCTGTGATTGGAAGGTTTGTCTTACTTGTGATTGGAAAGTGTCTTACCCGTGATTGGAAGGTGTCTTACTTGTGATTGGAAGGTTTGTCTTACATGTGATTGGAAGGTGTCTTACCTGTGATTAGAAGGTGTCTTAACTGTGATTGGAAGGTTTGTCTTACCTGTGATTAGAAGGTTTGTCTTACGTGTGATTGGAAGGTGTCTTACCTGTGATTAGAAGGTGTCTTACCTGTGATTGGAAGGTTTGTCTTACCTGTGATTAGAAGGTTTGTCTTACATGTGATTATAAGGTGTCTTACCTGTGATCGGAAGGTGTCTTAATAATAATAATAATAAAATGACATCTTTGGCGCCAATATACTCGGAAAATCCGAGCTCAGTGGTGCAACAAAACCAAAGGATTAGGCATTCTCGTGTCCATGTACAATGTAAAAAGTCATCAACCGATGGATGGAGGTACCAAGAAGCTAAGGAGGATAGGCCTTACCTGCGTCTTACCTGTGATTGGAAGGTGTCTTACCTGTGTCTTACCTGTGATTGGAAGGTGTCTTACCTGTGTCTTACCTGTGATTGGAAGGTGTCTTACTTGTGATTGGAAGGTGTCTTACCTGTGATTGGAAGGTGTCTTACCTGTGATTAGAAGGTGTCTCGTTTGTGCTGTACCTGTGATTGGCAGGTGTGTTACCTGTGATTAGAAGGTGTCTTACCTGTGATTGGAAGGTGCTGTGCAGGTGTGTGAGGTACGGGTGTTGGAAGCTGAGTTCGAGGACTCGTCTTTCAATCATTGTACACTCTACGTCATCATCCTCCAGTACGACATCCTTCTTGAGCGCCTTGATGGCAAAATACTGTCCGGAGTCCTTCAGTTCAGCCAGCATCACCTGGAGCAAACGAAAGAATGGGTCAAGGTGTGTCAACAGGTCACAGGTGTGTCATCAGGTCACAGGTGTGTCAGCAGGTCACAGGTGTGTCAGACATACAGAGTCACAAACTAATTTATAGGATAGGTTTGCATAGCTTGGTGTTAGCACAGTTGCTAGGCGTGGTCTGGCACCCACCTTTCCGAAGCTGCCCTTTCCAAGCATTTTCAGGAAGTTGAAGTCATCGAGGGAGAAGCGAACAAAATCTTCCGAGGCGGGACGGTTGACCTTTGACCGCTGGTTCCACATCTCTTCATAGTCTTCGTCGTCGTCATCATCATCCTTGAAACCTTGCTATAACAACCAACACAATGCGTGCAAGTTAGCAACGGCCGAGATATGCACACAAGTTTTTGGCACACAGAGATTTTACACTCAGCCTGTCTGTGATATAACTCATCCAAGTTATTTATTTCATAATCACACATGTATTAGTTGCCAAAACTATCAAAAAATTTTCATTGAAATGTTGTTGATCTCTGTGCAAATGATGATGATGAATGATTATATTAGTGCAAATGATGATATGATGATGATGATGTCAGTGCAAATGATGATGCTGATGATGTCAGTGCAAATGATGATTATTATGATAATGATAGTGACGGCAGTGCAAAAGCTAATAATGAATGATGATATTAGTGCAAATGATGATCATGATGACATCAGTGCAAACGATGATGATGATGATGTCAGTGCAAATGATGATGATGGATGATGATATTAGTGCAAATGATGATTATGATTATGAAATAACAAATAATAATAAAAGTACTTATATAGCGCCCGATCAATCAAGATTGCTCTCAGGTGCTTTACATACATAGTAGTATTTTACAGGCCATAAGTTGCCATGAGAATAATTATACTAAGAATAACCTACACAAATGCTAAAACATAAAAAATGCTAACAAAATAAACATGTTCAAATATTATTTTAAATATAATAAGTGATACAAGTAAAAGTAAAAAAATTGTCATGAAACTGCTAACAAAATTAAATATACTAAAAAATTATAAAAACTACTTTAAATATATTCATTTATACAAGTAAGACTAAGAATATAACCATAAAAACTGTTAATATAATTATATATAAAAAACAATTCTTAAGAACTGTACTTTAAATAAGTTCAGTAATACAAGTGAAAGTAAAAGAATGACCATAAATATGCTAAGAAACTAATATACACCATTTTTTTACCTTTATACACAATGTCTAATGCATGCACATAAAAAATCCTCATCGGTGAGATATAAAAAAGCTTGTTTAAAAAGGTGAGTTTTTAAGTGTCTTAAACATTTGTAGTGATTTCGCTGTCCTGAAAGAAAGTGTTAAATTGTTCCATAGAACGGCTGAGCAAACAACGAAATGGCGATCACCATGTGTGACAGTCTGTGAAGCTGGTACGAACAAAAGCGCTGACAGCGAAGCAGATGGTACAGTTCTGTTAATGGGGCAGTAGCTAACTAACTCAGCCAGGTAGTCTGGTGCCAGACCATTTATAGCAAAATAAATAAAAAGAAGCACTTTGTAAATCGGTCGCAAATGAACGGGCAGCCAGTGTAAACGCTGCAACATTTAACAAGATTTGCCATCCATGTATGCGTTCAAGCACATCTATATCCTTCTTATGATATGGTCTCCACGCTTGTATACAGTATTCTACATGAGGTCTAACTATTGCATTATACAGAGGTATAATTAGCTTTTTTCCTTGTGTGTTATGTTTCTCCTAATCAACCAAAGAATTTGATTACCCTTTGAAGCTGCAATACCACACTGCTCTGAAACTTTCATATCAGCAGTTATTGTAATTCTTAAGTCCTTTTCTTTTACAGTAGTACCCAGAACAGTATCTCCCAATTTATAGTTTACATCCAAATTCCCATGTCATGTATGTAGGCATTTACATTTCCCAAAATTGAACAACATCTGTCATTTCTCAGACCATTTCACTAATCTTGTCTAGATCGTTTTGTAAATATTGTTTATTACCATCAGTGTTAACCTTTCTAAACACTTGTGTCATCCACAAATTTCAGTATGTTACTTGTTATACTGTTGTCCAAATCATTGATATATATATTAAGAATAATAAAGGTGCTAATACTGATCCTTGTGGTTCCCCACTCAAAACTGATTTCCAGTGAAACTTCTCCATCTACTACAACACTCTGTCTTCTGTCAGTCAGCCATTATTCTATCCAGTCAATTATGCCATCCCCGATACCATGGGCTTTTAATTTAAGTAGTAATCTTTGATGTGGTACTTTATTAAAAGCTTTCTGAAAATCTAAGTAGATAATATCTATTGGCGATCCCTCATCTATCCACATGGTGATTTCTTCCAAAAAACATAACATATTTGTTAAGCATGACCTCACTTTTAGGAATCCACATTGAGATGAATTTAACAATTTATGCCTAACAAGGAAGTCCACCATATGGTCTTTAATTAACCTTTCTAATAATTTACAAATCACTGACGTTAAACTCACTGATCTGTAATTCTCTGACTTATTTCTCTAACCTTTTTAAATAACGGTATGATGTTTGCTTCTTTCCATTCAAAAGGAACAACTCCCTCTGAACACTCTTGCAAGTGATATACTGATTTGTTCTACTGTTTCCATTAGTAGTTTTGGAGGAATTCCATCCGCTCCCGGTGATTTATTATCCTTCATTGCCTTTATTTTCTTAGCTACTATTTCTGGAGCTACAATTAATGGTCCTAAATAGTCAGATTTAGCCTCCTGAAATTTAGCATCTGGAACATGGGTGTAATGTGTTCGTAATTCCTTGTACGAGTAATGAGGCGAGCAGTACAGTTCTGTACCTTTTGTAAATGCTGCAGCACCATCTGTGGTGGGCCATAAAGAAGTGCCATAACCTAAACGTGGTGTTACTAGTGCGTGAACAAGTGTCTTAATGATGATATCGGCCCAATAACCTAGAGTCAGCGCCCCCAAGAACTTACATAGGTGTCATCGGAGGAGACAGAGGACTGGGTCCTGGTGGCGGCTGACTTCCGTGTACTGTCTCGCTCGACCTTGGCAAGTTCCGTTGCGAGAATCTTGTTATTAATACCACAGTGGTTCGGCATAAACTTCTCGCACTTCTTGTGGCAGTTTGTCCCGCACTCTAAACACACATGGAAAGTTTCAGGTTAAATTTCCAACATGGCATTAGATGGGACAGTCCAGTCAGATCTCTTTGGGGTAAGTTGTGACACCCAAAGATATGCTGAGAAACCCGGATATTCACGTGACCGGACATGGTACTGGGTTAGCTACTCAGTCATGTGCAGATTATCCTGGGGTCTGCAACTATCTGGGTGTCATGCCGACCTAGAGAGATGCCGACCAGCCTGTCACTCTCGGTTAGTTAGGTACACAACTTCTTTGCTCATGTGCAACGTGACAGAGGCTCCCGTCCCGCAATATTATGAGCCTGTAATGGTGATTGGCCAGGTATGTTAGTTAGCTGTTGTGTCATAAGCTATGCACAGTGATACGCAATGCTTCAAATTACACTGTCAAGCTGTGTTTTCTACCTCGGTACATTTGGACAATATCCTATTGAAGCATTGAGCAAGAAGAGCACAGAAACATACCTCAACTCATGAATCAAGGTCAGTTATAGAACACATCAATGTGCCCAAGTTATGCATTGTACAGGATTTACACAATTCAGAAGTTACAGTGTTTGCAAACCCAAGACTGGAGTGAAAGTTGTTCCAAATCTACAACACTTTCATAATATCGGTCAAGTCATGAGTACTTGAAAATCTAAAACAATATTGGGAAAATATTCATAAATGAGTTATATAACAATAGTTATAATAATTCTCAATGTAAATCCCAGTTTTATGTATAATGTTTAGTTATTTTTTGCAACCATAGCCAGAAAATTAGTTAAAGATAACATGGTTGTTTCAGTACTCATCAGTTTAAAAACAGTAGGTTAACAGGTGTCAATAATGATGCTAGAATGGATGCAATATTAGAAACGTTTTTGCAGACTTTGTCTGTTCCACAAATTTGTTGATTATGGTGTCCAAATTGGCAAATTAGGCTGCTTAGATAGATACAATTTATGCATCTATCAATGGCCAGAAAGTTACAAGTAGTAGAATGCTAAATGTTCTGCCATATCTAATTATGGATATCGAATGACAATAAAAAGGGTGATTTTTGTAAATAAACAGAAAAGGATGCAGTTGAACAAAAGTATTTTTGTTTAGCTTGAGTATTTTACTTCTCTTAAATATTTCTGCTGTAAATTCTACCATAATTAAATAACTTTAAATACAAAATTTTGACCTTGACCTACTTAAATAGTATGACATTGAAGAGAAGTAATTTTTTTGAAGTTAGATTATTTAACTTCACCAAAAATATTTTTGCAGTCAATTCTACCTTAATTAACTAGTAACATTCCATGGTATTATACCTTGCTTAAACTGTTGACCTTGACCTACTGACCTGTACATTTGAGTCCCTGTCGGAACAGTCCATAAAGCATCGTGCCGCAATGGTCACAGAAGGTCGGGGACATGTAGTTATGAACTTTGAACCGATGTGGAACGTTGATGTTGAATCGTTCAGTCAGCAACTGTTGGCAGGAACAAACACCATTGATAAGTCAAGTTGGTTAGAGATATACTTTTATTACTGCTCAAGCTAACCAGTTGAATATTTTCCAAGAGTTTGACCAGTTCCACTGTTTCTGTGACACTTTCAGTACTGCACAGTTGTTTTTTAATGACATTTTTTATTTTGTAACTTTCAGTAGTGCATCAAAACGACATTTATTGTAACAATAATAATTAAGGGCTTGAAGAAATGTGTGTTACAATTTAGTATCATGTGACAGTAAAAAATGGTGTGGGGCATTGGATGTCGGGCACAATGTTAGTAATACAGTGTAGCCGGACATTCCATATTACTTTATACTAGCAAAAATGTCCATCCTCCTGACGGGATAACTTAATGATTCGTAAATGTTTACCCAATTTCACGATACACAATATTATCACAGAAATATCCATTTATGCCTTCGGACTTTGTGCTGCCAGTTGATTCTCTCTTGAAATTCTGATGTAATACTGGCAGTCATAATAACGTCTAGTGATGACTTGCCCTTGTGTTATGTAACTTTGGACAATTGTAGAAAAGACACATGATGTATTGAACAATTGTACATAATTGTTCGCATAGCGTTGTGGACAATTGTACGTAATAACTTCAAAGGGTAATTTGACTGTTCATAGAGTGGGAACAATTTCAAAAACAATAAAACTGAGACCGTGGGGGCATAGATAAACAACTGAAAGTTTGGCGCCTGAGAGGCAAAACATCTAGGAGAAATAGCATAACATACATACAAACATACATACAAACATACATACACTTGTTGAATTATAGGAAGATTTAATCTCATGTAAGGTAGAATGATGATGTAACTCTTAGCGCCATAAAACTTACTTGACACTTCAAAGCGTTTACATGAAATTATATCACTATAGGAATTAGTGACAGTTTAATGACAAGAGACTGTTACCTTGGTTTCACGGCTGTCAACTGCACTG
This sequence comes from Lamellibrachia satsuma, assembly GCA_033239005.1. Lineage (NCBI taxonomy): Eukaryota > Metazoa > Annelida > Polychaeta > Sabellida > Siboglinidae > Lamellibrachia > Lamellibrachia satsuma. The sequence goes on from BSQZ01000053.1 coordinate 62,964, forward strand.
CCTGGACACTTGGTGAGGACGTTCTCATGACACCGTTTGTGTACAGTCGATTGGCAAGCTACAACGACATTATGTCAATTCTAAGTACTAAGTTTTGTTATGTTTGGTCGCATGCGAAATATGACCACCGTTGCATCATGCAGCGCCACACTGTGAGCTGTTGCATGATGACTGTTGTTTTAAATCGCATACCCGTGAACGGTGTAATGCTGTAATACACTCTATCATGTTGGAAAATCACAACTTCATTGAAAATAATTATCATGTTATGATGCCATGGAGTGGTTATGGAAACACAAAGCTTTAACATAATTATTGTAGAAAAACATTTGTAAACATTTTCGGGTGGTTATCATTGAATGTTTTATACATATGCACTATGTTATAGCACTATTTCATCAATATTTTTTCAATTCGGAAAATTATCAACATTTTAATTTCATATATGGAAGCGGTCTGAGGATTAGTACACGTTGTATGAATCGGTAAATGTCAACAACAGTGAACGACCTCTAATGCACAGAAGTAAATGACAACAACAGTGAACGACCTCTAATGCACATAAGTAAATGTCAACAACAGTGAACGACCTCTAATGCACAGAAATGTCAATAACAGTGAACGACCTCTAATGCACAGAAGTAAATGTCAACAATAGTGAACGACCTCTAATGCACAGACGTAAATGTCAACAACAGTGAACGAACTCTAATGCACAGAAGCAAATGTCAACAACAGTGAACGACCTCTAATGCACAGATATAAATGTCAACAACAGTGAACGAACTGTAATGCACAGAAGTAAATGTCAACAACAGTGAACGAACTCTAATGCACAGAAGCAAATGTCAACAACAGTGAACAACCTTTAATGCACAGAAGTAAATGTCAACAACAGTGAACGACCTCTAATGCACAGAAGCAGTGACGCTGGATGTAGAGTCAGTGGTAGTGTGACCAAGATATGAAAAAGCAGCCTACCTTGACATCTATAACCTTGCTTGTTGAGGCCCCTGAAATAAAAATCACCAGTTATGATAGATAATTGGTAGACAAGAACGCTGATCTAAAAGCAAGCTTAACTGTGCCAAGTCAGCCATGAAAGACACAGATTGTTGTTGTTAAACTGGCCTGCAGTTTGTTTCGTTCATGTCTGTATTATTCATTAACAGATTTCGTATTCCATGTTCCTTGCATTCTAATACTTACTAGAACTTATATGATGACAATTTTGATATCACTTTAGTTAGGTGCAAACACTGAAAGATCAAAAACAAGAAGAAAAAAAAACACTAAAATTGGTCAAATCTCTTCTAAAAATATATAATTGTCATACCTGTAATGATCGTGTTGTTTATCAACACAATTTTATTTTGAAATATACTAATGTTGCTGCTCATTCCTACTTGTTCCACACAGTTTGATCAGTAAAAATATGATTGTTTTTATTATAATAATAATTATTATAACATACATACAGACAGACAGACAGACAGATAGACAGGCAGGCAGGCAGGCAGGCAGGCAGACAGACTTACATACATACATACATACATACAGACAGATATATATCTTGACAGCCAAAATTAGGAAATGTTTTAATAATTTATAATTTGGCCAATAATTTCATAACTCATTAGTACAAGGTATACACATCTCATATTCCCAGTTGCTTGTCAACTATTGTTGACATACACATAATTAATAGCCACAACTGGACAATGGTCATTCTTGCTGCTACTTTGTGTATTAACCTAATGAAAAAGTGGACGTTGATACAACCATGTCTAGATTAATGAACGCTAAGGGAGTATTTGGTTTCCGTTAGGCCTTGGTCACTTTCATTCAGCATTAGATATCCTCATGGCATAAGATAAAATGTTGACGAGAAAGCTCCGCTAATTACATGCACCTTAATAATAATTTTTGCTGATGAGTAATATTGATTTCGGAAACAGCCATTGTGATATTGCCACTGTTCGCGGTGTAGGCGGATAGGAAACGCCAAACAGGTCAAATTAGCTGGATTGGTCAGTGACGGTCACAATGACTAGACGCTGGACATTATCTAATGGCAGTTCAGACTTTGTCAAGCTATTGCTACAAGGTCCAGTAACATTTAATAAATCATTAATAATATCACAAAGACCTAACATAGTGCATCGTCTCAGTAGACAGAATAATTAAATGCAATATTAATGTAAAAACAGATATGTTTGGTGCAATATTATATATCCAGCTATGACAGTAATCCTCAAATTGTTTCAGAGTTAGGGTCATGGTTATGCCGATCGATTAGAATTTTCTGTACTGTGTAAAAGTAATATGCAATAAATAAATAAAGGTACGGAATATGACCATACAACACTGCAACAGACAGCTTATATTATTGTAATGTATACGTATGACCTTTGACATTTTAGAACCATTAGGCTTCGCAACATAAAATGCCAACGTAAAATCAACATATTGTGTGCATTAATATTTTATTGCTTAGAGAATGGAAAACAAAGTGCGTGTCACTCTCACAAGGGAAAACATTTAAAATCCCTTAAAACATGCAATAGAATTTCAACTTGTCAATGTTGAATTTGCACCTTTGTACCCACAAACGAGCTTAGCAACAGTCTAGCAGAGACTTTTGCAAAACGGTGTAGTGATCCAAATGCAATAATCCCACTACATTGCGGTAATTTCTGTGATACTCTGTTGCGGAATGACCTTTAGCAAGTTGGCCCGACAGTTGCCTGTGGCCAGACTCAATCCTGTTGACTGTAAAAGACATTCAATATGAAATGCGGAAGTAATTGTGCGACTGGTAATGCTGCTTTTGCCACGCTAACAGAATAGCCATGCCAGACCAAATTGTGGGCTCGTCACAAAAATGTCAAGAGCTATTTCTTCAACATAGTCTAAAGGCCAATAACGGAACTTTTCGATAACCTCATCCCGTGTCTGAAACCCAATTTACCGCAGGATTCTTGTGATAAGTTGCAATTTGGGTGATTTTATGGGCCACTAAAGGGAGTATGTCTGATGTCAATGTTCACTGCTTGCAACTTAGTGCATGCTCAATCTTCATGACACACAATGTCGAAATTTCCAAAATGACCACAGGCTTAATTGTCAAACCATGAAAGAACCACAATAATCATATTCGATAAGTCATTGTTGTTTCTGTAGTTCTGAATGGCTGTTTTACGGGACACTGTAATACTGAATTTATTAGTATTTATAACATCTTGGTTGGTTACAAATGATATCCATACGAAACGTGTCATTGTTGAGATCTTTGACCTCTTAATATTTTTGAAACTACACGATTTGGTGATGAATTAGAACATGCTAGTTTTACATCATACATAGATAATGTTTCACGGCATATTCTTCAATTCTTAAGTTGAACACAATGAATACTTTATTAGTTCATCAAACTCTCATTTTATGTAATTTCAGAGGGTGATTTAGTGATACGAAACCCCCAACTAGTTGTGTATATCAGTTAACCGATGCAAATCGCTGTATAATCCCTTTAAAAATGTTCAGTGATTGCACATATCTGTAATGCTCTATAACAGTCTTAGTTGTCAAAGCGCAATAACTGTTGACTTCTGACCTAGTTTAAAATAATTCTTATAACTAGTACTATTTTAACATATTTATTTATTTGTTTATTTAGCAATTCTAGACTATTTTATTCATTTATAATATGCTGTGAAGAGCCATGAGCAATTTTGGATCTGGCACTACACCAAAGAAAATATATTATATAGTTATTATTATTAAATATATTATTGTTGCCAGAGTGATGATTAGAGTGGAAGTACTCACCATATGAACTTTGAGCACTGTGAACAAAATGTCGGCTGTCTGAAGAACGTTGCAATAAATTGATGACCTCTGACCTCGTGAACTTTGCGGTGCCTAATAGCGACACGTCGCCGCTTGATGCCACACTTATTGTCGTCTCTCTCGCTGCGGTTCACCCCCTGTTGCACTGTGGGTGGACGAAATCAGAAGTTATATAATTATTCAAAATAATTATTTAAGCAGACATAGAAGCTCAACCAAAACCCACATATTCTAATTCCCTCTTGACAAAAGTCAAAACCACCAACTTGTAAGAATTAATTTCCTGCATTAATTCAGCCATATTATATTTTATACAACCTAAGTTTTACTGAACACTACTGGAACATATAAATATTATATCATATTATATACATACATATTATATATATATATATATATATATATATATATATATATATATATATATATATATATATATATATATATATATATATATATATATATATATATATATATATATACAAACACTAGTGCAGCACATTAAATGTGTCCTTCCTTTTTTCAAAATTCCTCAATGCACCCTACTTGTTTTATACAGAATGACACATTGGTTAACTTACAATACAGCAGTGCTTAAAAAACTATTATATGTATCTTTGTAAGAAAAACATTTTGCTGACCCTAAAACAAGATATTGAACTGCCACATGAAAACATGTAATTACAATTATCGAATAAATAAAATGTGCTGTATTCACCAGTGGCAGCTAGTTGCAACTATGACTGGCTGATGCGCATAGCATATTAAGTGTACCAGCAATCCAAGCCACCTGTTCAAATGTCATTTTGTTTACAGAAAATTCTTTAAAATATTATTATCAAACATATATTCAGCAGTGTTTAATGTGCTGCAGTTGAAATGCTGCCCATAGAGTTCAATATTTCTAAACCTAGCAAGTAGTGTTCATTCCAGCAATGAACAAACCAATTTTTGGCAGCACGATTTATATCCTCTTTGCTTGCATTATGCATTTAAGTCAGTTAGTTATGAGACATCACCTTTCACATGCGTGTGCATTTGTTCCCTTTCCAGTTTTTTTTTTTAAACAATACGAGGCATGATTTCTCTTTGCCTTACGAAAATAAAAAATAAAGGAATTATGTCATAATTTGTGCATGTCATTTTCTGTGCTAGGTAATATTTTGCACAATGGAGAACAATATTTCACAAAATACATGTTAACAATCCATTATTATTCTAAAAGCAAAATGTGGTTTCTGGTAGAAAACATGTCTTAGTAGTGTATACATAATAATCTTTCTATCATGAACCCACGGTTCTTTAAATTGTCAATAATTACTAGAAAGTTGGTTCAAATATGTTGCTTTCCAAATAATTTTTCTGGCTTGCTTGTTATTAAAATTATATATAACCTATTAGGAGAACAACACTTTAGATTGCTATTCCTTATATCAATTACTGTATATTTTATAATAAATGAAGAGGTAATTTCAAACAATTAATGTTTAGGCATATCTTGTCAACTGTGAAATTTATGTCACATTTTGGATGACGACAATAATTTAGCTTTACAAGCCCCTGAAAATAAAAATTAAGTGTTTCTGTTTTAAATTACAATACAAACACAAAACAAAGCCAAACAATTTAAAATTTATGTTTTAAGTAAAGCAATCAGAAGTAAAAATATTTGCAAAATTAAGAATGGATGTGTCTGTGCTGTGGGATACATTTGTCAGCTGGTGCTCAAATGCATGACCTCACACTTTTATAGTCAGGACTATTTTTTAGTTACTGCTGCATTTCGGAAAATTCTGCTTTAAAACCAACGGTATCATGTTATTTAAATATATGTGGTGTCTATCAGTACAGATATAATATATATAACTTAAGTTTATAGTGTGTATTGAATGAATTTATTTCAACAAAATACATCATAATATCATTAATACCAACATAGCACTGGATGCAATTTTTAACACATTTCCACCATTCCAAATGAATATAAAATATCACACTAATATATTGCATCGGACAATATTTTTCATTTAACTGTTTCGACAAGCAACACTATTTTCGGGCCATTTAACACAAAAAACTTAAACAATTATATCTTGCTGCAAAGTCAAAAACATCAAAGTGACATCATACATCATTTAGTGGTCCTTGATCAAAATTGTCCTTTTATACAATTTTGATTTGCCAGGTATATATATATATTGATGTAAACCTGGGCTCTGTGCTTGCCAACAAAGAAGCTTGCTATACTAATTAGCATGTCTAGATCCTACCTATCCATTTGCGTGTAAGACAAAGTTTTGTTCTTCAACTCTGCCTAAACATGAGGCAGAATCAAGAAGCAAACATTTGTCTCGTGAGTGGGCAGCAAGCAAGTCTCTAGTTCTTTATTCCAACATAATCAGAGAGTAACAGATGTCTGGAATTCCTTGCCATCTTATATTAAATCTGCACACTTTACTAAACAATCTTCAAACAGAATAGAAAATTATTGGATAAAAATACGAGCTAATTATAAATGGCTAACTAATAGCCTTGAAAATTATTTGTAAGAACAACTGTAAAACCAAATGAAATGATAGCAATGCTTGATGTTAGTTGAACATTGAACGTAAACAGGTGCAGTGTGCAGTGCAACGTGACAAATGGCGTGACCGTCTAACCTTTTGGCTTCATCACACTACACGCCAAATTCTCCATGACTGAAGTCCTCTGGCTCTTCTCAGCTTAAGTGGGGGCAAAACGACAAGACGATGTCACTACCAAACACTAGGGGCACTGTGAATGTGTCAGCATTCCCGTATGGGGCTCACCTTGTTTCTTGCTCCTAAAGTCTATAGTCTAAATGCGTCACCAACGACACCGCATATATGCTCTTCTGAATATGACTGTAATTTAACTGGTCTCAAACCAGGTTACTGGTTTGTTGCGATAACGTCTTCTGTTAACGTTTGTTTTTATGTTGTCATTATTACAATATGCAACTGAAACTGCTTTCTATGGGAACAAAAGATAACAAATACATCAAAAACAGACCGTAAAACATGCATAGAACATGCGCATAGGAAGACAAAGAAACCATTATATAATACAGTATTAAGAACTTGTTAAGAAGATTGTCAACAAGGTTTTCAAAAAAAATTTCAACCAGGGTTTCAACAAGGTTGACAAGGGTTTCAACAAGGTTGACAAGGTTTTCAACAAGGTTGACAAGGATTTCAACAAGGTTGACAAGGATTTCAACAAGGTTGACAAGGGTTTCAACAAGGTTGACAAGGGTTTCGACAAGGGTTTCAACAAGGTTGACAAGGGTTTCAACAAGGTTGCCTTTCAAACCAATTTACAAAGTGAAGGAAGAACAATTGGAAATGTGTACCCAACTTTTTCCTGTCCTTGGTAATCTACCTGCCATAAGTGGCCTATTAAAGAATAAAATTCTAACTGATGACTGAAGTATAACAAAAGATTTTCTAAAAATAGCATCTAGATGCTATTAAATGCAACCACTCTGTCAAACACAAAGTCCCCTCCCCAACTGATTTAGCTAATCACAAATCAGGTTTGTTGATGGTAAAATTTGTAGTGTATAGTTTAAATACACACTATAGTAAGATGCACAATCGCTTAATAAGAGAGAATACATTTGTAAAATCATCTAAAAATTTATTTAGATCATTAGATCCGGGAACTTGCGTAGGTGTGAATAGACGTATGCCATAGTATATAGAGCCAGGACACTGTTGCAAATTTCTTTGCTGAATTTTTACTGGGCCCAGTAAAAAAGAATAGTTTTTCCAATGATTTCAACAAAACGAATTAAACTTTGCATAAACGAGCTGGCGTGCTGTGTTGGATAGATACTAAGTAGGTTTGATTTTTGAAATGAGCCCGAAGCCAGCTTAAAAACTGAATTGAGGAGAGACCTTTAAAAAATACCTGTTTACCAATAGAACTTCAAATGTGTATAATGGCATTCTTGAATGGCATATATCGAGAACTAAGGACATCACAGCATATGCTTCTGTCTCACCTTCGTTGTCCTTGAAATGACGCACTTGAACGAGCAGTCTCCCACTTGGTTTCAGGTCGAGCTGGAATCAGACAAAAAGGAGATCGTGCAGCTCACCTTAATGTGTGTTCAAGTGTTTTCATTATTATTTATTGCATTTCCCATTCCATAAATACCATCCACTTAATTTATTCACCTTCACGTTCACCCTATCACTGCAGATCTTAATCCACCCTATGGCCAACTAATCCACCCTATGGCCAACTAATCCACCCCTGTTATCACTCACAATTATAACTTCCCTAATCGCCCCACTTATTTACCCTACAAATCACACATACCCAGACGCTGGCAACTCCGTTGTCTTTGCATTTTTCGGCCAGCATCTGTGCCCCTATGTTCACATCAGCGACCAGCTTGTTGGGTCGCTGCATTACGACCAACTGAATGAGTCGGCGCTCGTAGAGATGGGCGTCGAAACTCGTGCTCCACTCGGGGTAGATCGTCTTCTTCTTCTGTACATACTGAATGCCACCTGGTGGCAACACACAGAGTTAGGATTATGCACACACAAAATTCTGGTCACAAAAGATTTCCAACAAACAACTGCTGACACTAACTGCACAACTTAACATGGACGACTTGAAGACAGATCGGCCATGTTTCGTGACAGCAGGACGACAATATAATGAAAACAGCCTTGAGGTAGACCTCCGAAGGAAAACGAAAACGAGGACGACCAAAAAGAACCTGGAGGAGAACAGTGGAGGAGTAATTACAGAAAATGCCCCTCAGCTGGGTCCAGGCCGCTACACAAGCTGCAGACCGACTTACGCACCAGTAGGCACAAAGAGGATTAGGTTACTAAACACAAAATGGAGGTAAAAAGTACGAGGAATAATTATTGATCTCTAGCCCTGTACTGACTGCATATGTAACTTTAAATCACCAGGTAATTATATACCATGCCCTTTTAAACGTAGTGATTATTATGAAATATTAGTAAATAAGCGTGGCATCAAAATAAACACTGTCATTGTTCACATATGATTTGTTTACATGTTGTTTGTTCACATATTTGTAAGTTACTTCACTGCCAGAATATACTTTTTACATCCACAGGTGATATTCAATTATCACTGGATTTTATTTGGTGTTGTAATGGTTGAAGCGATGGAAGAAGGGAAAAAATCGAGGAGCAGTATCGATGCCAGCCTCACCCCGGACTTCAGGGACCGGGACGAGAGCAGCAAACAAAGGGTAATTTAGGGGAACTAAAAAACTGAAATGACAAAACTAGAATATAACACAAAACAACATCGTTAGGTTGCTAAACAGCAGTTCTGTTCAGAATTGATTATGTGATGTGTAATATCAATATTTCAAAAAACATTCATTTGGTATGCTTTGTGAAAAGTTAAAAAGGCGCCATTGGGTTTGATCGTCATGAGATCGTCATGGGATCGTCATGGGATCGTCATGGGATCGTCATGGGATCGTCATGTAGCCAGTGTTTTTTAAGGTTCAACTCGTATCGGCAGTGTGTAATGTCATATGGGTAAAAGCTGTTAAAAAAATTTAATATGATAGAAATACCAACTCACCTTGAGTGATTTCTGCTTCCTTCACATTGACCGCGATGTAGGGGTCAAACATCTCATGTCTGCTTCCAGGGGGTGACGCCCCCTTCTCACACTGCAGAAGCTTCACGCGCACAAACCCCACCGCTGGCATCATTCCTTCCTCGTTCACAAGTTACTCGTTCTCACGATCGCTTTCCTAAAACACCAAGAATGGCACAAAGTGTCAGTGCAGTACAGGGATTGAATTTGGCAATTTTTTTTCTAGGATTCAGACGGAATTCTAAAATGAGGTCATCCGTATATTTTGGGATTCCATTTCAGATTCTGGAACTCAGCATTTAAAAAAAAACTGTCATCGAAATAACAAAAAGCTCTTTTTTCTTCAAATGCTTTATTTACATGTAAAATCCAGATTTCGCTACTTGGCTTCACAAATTCCGATGGAATCACAAAATAAAAATAAAAAGATGGTCTTACACTTCTGAGCCCAAATCTGGGATCCACAGAAGCGTGGAATCAAGAATCAAGACAAATTAACAGCCTGCTTGGAGACATGAACCACTGAAGTCCCCCAATGTATCAGATCTGTTGGTCTAATAAATTGCCATGTCCTTTCATAGTCTGATGGCAACTCACTGAAAAGAACTATATTTTAAAGGCGCCTCCTCAATATGATTTTCATTTGTCTCATTTCAGACTCTTTTTCTGCAAAATTTAGCCTGTCTAATATCGACCGCGACACACTGGCTCGTTTGTGCAAATGTGTTATTTAGTTTGATGAAATCATCTGAAAAATTATTTTTGACCAGATGCAGTAAAAATTCTGCGAAAAAGTAAATATTGGTCCAGCTCTATATATTACAACATAAGGTTATTTACACTTTTGCCCAATGTAACGATAACTGATGATTCTAACAAAAGTATGAAGTGTTTTATTAAACCAACTGTGCATATCAAACTATTCACACACTACAGATTTGAACATCAACAAACCTTATTCATGATGAGCTAAATCAACAGAGGCAGGAGTTTTAAGTCGGTGTGTGCCACCATTGTGACATAGTGAAAGCTGCCATTGTGTGACATTATCGGTTCTACAATTTTGTGACATCACCGATGCACTAATTCTGTGATGTAACTAGTAATAATTTTATGACATCAGTTGCATCACCACTGCTACGCTTTTGTGACACACCAGTGCTACAATTTTATGACATCACCGGTGCAAACATTTTGTGACATCACCGGTGCAACAATTTTTTTTACATCACCAGTGCTAATTTTGTGACATCAAAAGTGCTACCATGTCACCGACTATCTACTGGTTGGTATTGTCCTATGTACATCAACAGTGAATTATATATTCAGTGTCTCTGATGTCATGTGACAACATATGTAAAAAGCGTGGGAAGTTTCTACACATTCATCTTTTCAATTTGCATATCCTGGTCAAGACATCACTGCAAAAATCTTCTTACAGAATCAATGTCTTTCTCCAACTATTTTACCTGCTGCCATTGCTAAGACATCTGTGCTGTCCTTCTCCCATCTGACTTGCCTCTGCCTCTTCTCCTCCAGTATTGTCTTTTCCAAACCTTTGTGCCTCATAATGTGCCTACACATCATTGGCATGGAAAATAAAATTTTGGTGTTTATATATCGCACAGTCACCTTTCCTCAGTACTGATCAATATACTTTCGCCCCTGGCCACGCGATGTTCACTCCAATTACTGGGCTTCTGTGGAAAGCAATCAGTCGCATTGTAATTTCTGGCAATAAAGCGGCCTTTTCACCTGATTCCATTACTGCCTTTAGCCAGGTGCTAATGTACAGAGCTGAGTAAACCAAGACAAGGAGACTAAACAAAACTGTCATAGCATCAAACAAGAGTGATGAGACTGCACTCTGGCCCTGTCTGCTGATGGCCTGATGCTCCATCCCACATGGCCCATTGCTCCATCCCAAATGGCCTGATGCTCCATCCCACATGGCCCAGTGCTCCATCCAAAATGGCCCGATGCACCATCACACATGGCCCGATGCACCATCCCACATGGCCCGATGCACCATCCCACATGGCCCGATGCTCCATCCCACATTGCCCAATGCTCCACCTCCACATGGCCCAATGCTCTACCCCCACATGGCCTGATGCTCCACCACCACATGGCCCGATGCCCCATCCCATGTATTTAGGGAGAGTAATGTCTCCCTTTGTGCCACTACATGTTAGCCTGGTAAACTAATGGGAGGCTAAGCCTGGTCCTCCTTTACAAGCTCCTGGATACGCGACTGCGTATACCAAGGAGATAATCACACATGGATGGCCATGATTGTCAACACCACCTGAGATGGCACATGAAGAAGAAGAACGAGATTGGAGACCTCCTCCAAGTGTGCAGTTCTGAATAGCAAGAGAGATAGAGAGTGTTTTCTGATTGTGATGTTTATTGCCTTCGTGTTCAGATGCTACAATCGCCCATATACAAACCTGCTCACTTATGAACACAAATCCCAACTAGGTTTCATCCATCTACATTGGAGAATGCAACATTCTTATAGCTGCCATTTAGGCATCGGCGTATTTTAGTTACAAAAACACAAGTCAGGCAAGGGATTTAAAGTTAATAGACATGACTGGTCAAGTGCAAATTCACTGGACAAAGTCACTAAAATGCCTGCTAGACTTTCAGACTGGTCTGGTTGGCCAGGTATACCAAGAGTTTATTGCAATCAACTCTATTTATATCTGCAGAACATGTTGCCAGCTATATATAACTAGTGTGTGAATGCATGCATTATCTATATATTGTCACCATTAAATATTCTATTGTCGAGCTGAATAGCTACCAGGAAGTATATGCTTCAATGGCTTTCGCAGATCAACTATAATAATAACAACTGATTTAATTCATTTACGTCCTGTTTGTTGTACTAAAAGTAAAACAATAAGTGGTTCCTTCAATTATTTAACTACATTCTGAGTGCATATGATCTGGTCTGTTGTTTAGTCACTGAGTCACATACTCACTTCCTCACTTGCACATTCACTGACTCAATCAATTAGTAACTCACTCACTCAGTCACCCACTCAATCACTCATTCATGTTCACTCAGTCTTAGTGTCTGACAAACTCATCTCACCTAATTTGTTTAATCTCTCTCTCTCTCACACATACACACACGAACACACACACACACACACACGCATACATACAAACGCATACACGCACATGCATGCACACACATGTACACACACATGCACACACACAAATGCATACATGCATGCACACACGCATGCACACACACACACAAACGGTTGCACATACACATACCTGCACGCACATGCACACACATGCCATGTCATTTTCGTTCTTGTTCAAAAGGCTCAGCCCAACATATCTTTTCAGTAATACCATTATAACATAGGACTTCCCATCTGTTACAAGATATTGTTCAGCTGCTATAATAGCTCCAATGTTGGGGAACTGGTGCAATGTACTGAAGATACCTACAACTGCCCCCCTCCCCCCCGAAAAAAAAACAGTGAAATACACATGTGGCAGACAGAGATTGTCTATTTATCTATACAATACGGTATAATAAAAATACTATATAAATGCTATATATGAAATTCAAAGCAAAGTGGAGTGCAGTGGCTGTGAGGTTAGAGCATTGGACTGTCAATAGAGAAGACCAGCCTTTGCAACTGCTACTGTTTTGAAGTATGGGCAATTCTGGCTGTGTCTTTTGGATGCGATGCTTAAATCCGCAGGGCCCGTCTTCGTGATGTCTGTGTCAAGGGGAAGTAAAAGATCTCACACACGGCGTAAATGTGTAAACGATCGTGAAATCACTGACCCTAATCTAAAATAGGATGGGTGCTGGGTTAGTCGCTGCCAAAACCGCCAACAACCGGCTGGGGTGCCGAGAGTCATGGCTGAGTACATAGCATCTGAGACTCTTACAAGTTAAAAGACGATAGCACGTGAGAGTATATAAATCACACAGAATAACAACGGTGATGCTGGGAAACTATTTAATAGCCATGGCCCAAACAGCTGTCATATTGTGTGTCAGAGGAAATTAATACAAAACATTGATTTGCTTTATGAATTCATGTAGCATAACGCTGAGCAATAACATTTATGTTCGTGAACCTTTATGCTAGGCATACATTCCTAAACTTTTGTTGTGAGTGGCACATTTGCACAACTGCATCAGCACACATACACACCATCTGCAAAGTACGCTATGAAAAGCACTAAATACAAAGTACAGTTTTCATGCCAGGTCCCTTAATATCCTTCCATGTTCAGGTGTTCAGTATCAAGACTTAATTAGATTGAACAAGACTACTGGCCAAAGCAACGAGCTCCAGATGACAAGCGGACAAGGAAGTCATTGGCCTATTGAGAGTACAACTTGTCATCTCTGTAAAACCCAGTATCGTTCAATAAGTGTACAATATTGGTGTTTACATGCAGGTAAAATGCTGTTGTTTTTGCTAAACTATTAAGGTCGGTAGAGATGTGCACAAGCTTGGATACCCACTTGTGTTGAAAGCATCCTTCCATTGTGTCATGCTGATGGTCATGCCAATGATGTCTTGTTTGTTTTGTGACATTCTTGTCTTGCATGGTCCACAGATACTTGTGAAAAAACACAGCACGCCGCCTGGTGGTCATTGACGTCGAGAGAGGACACCAGGAACTCTGCTATGATAACTGTGAGTGTCTATAGTTTATCCCTCGAAAAGTGCGCATATGGCATAATTAAAACACATTCTAGAGCCGCCTCCAGTACAATTGTAGCCATCAGTACCAATGATATACTTGCATCTCTTCATATGATCATAAAGGTTTTTGTCAATTTCAAAAACAACATAATCCACAAAAAAATCATGAACAAAAGTTCACCGTATTAATCAACAGCCATTCACAAAACAACAAGATCAACATCAATATACACAGACGCTGTCTAAGATGTTATCCCATCATGTCATATCGTTCCAGTGCCACAAGCGATATGACATGACATGGCCCAGCCAAGAACATGTCGCTAAAAATTCAATCAATGTAACTTGGCATGGTGCCATTTTTCGTTATATACAATTTGTCATTGGAATGTATCTGACATAAAATAAACAATTGTTGCCAAACTCGCTCATGTTGAGCACCTACCGTTTATTAGTTGGGTACAGATTGCCAACTTACTTCCTGGTGTAGCAGTACTAGTAGTGTCCCACTGATTTTTAGACGGTATCCACTTTTGAGGATTTTTTGCACCCAAAAAAGATATGTTACGAACAGGGAAAAGTGGACATTTGCAGAATATGACACTTCCATCTGCCCACACTGTCGGCCAACAGGTTTAAATTACTAGTTGCCAGTCGGCAGCATATATGCGTGTCAGCAGCGGAAGGATCCCTCATGCACAATTACGACAGAATCCGGTTTGTTTGAGCAACAAATGACAGGCACATCTTCCAAGTTGGTTTTCTTGGAAACAAATTTGTAGCATTCGAGAAAAATGACAACTGCAAGTCGTTAACACGACAAACGTCAAAGTTTTTAGCATTAGTTTCAATGGAAGAAAACGATGAACTGTAGCCAGTTAACCTGTCTTCATAACGTGTTGCTATTCTGCATGTGTTGCTAAATTGTGTTGCTATTCCCTGCAGGCTACCAGAGATTGTCACACCAAGCATAATTTTACTGTGCTGACATCGACCTTGTCTCCGTATCTGGCATCTCAGATACGGAGACAAGGCTGACGTGTCATCTGACTTAGCCATCCAAGTCTTCAGGGAGACGCAATGACGAGAGGGATATATTGACATATTTTTTTGCCTCGTTTGCTCTCAAAGCTGAGCCCTTCTGCATGAAAGATTGATGCGTTGGTATGGCACCAACAAGACTGCATTGCTGAGATGTTCATGGTGACGTAGAGGTCTGACATTCATATCTGCATGGCACAGAGCTAATATGTTCTACAAAATCTACCAAGAGATCTTCATTGTTTTATTAAATTGGCCTTATTATAATTATAACATAAACTAAATATACCAAAAATGACTGTGTGTGTGTGTGTGTGAGTGAGTGTGCGTGCGTGCGTGCGTGCGAGCGAGCGTGCGCGTGCGTGTGGTATGTATGTATTCGTGGGTGGGTGTGAGCATGCATGGGTGCATGCGAGTGTGCATGCATGCACAGTGCACACGACTGTATATAGAGAGTGTACAGTTAGCAGTACAACAAAGTACACAAAGTGTCCTATGTACACATCAGTATAATTATCACACTGCAGACGTACAACCAACACGGACACATAATTACCAAATGAGATGTAAATGTACAGAAATTCATAGTTTATAAACTACAAGTGCCATGCAAGAATGACCAATGAATCATAAAACACAGCCTAGACCAGCTCCAATATGAGCATACACAACTACAGCTATTTGAGACTTGAAGAAAACTACACTTATAGTCCACAAGTTTATGAACACTAAGTACATTCACTTCAGGTCTGAAGTGAACTAGGGGAAGATTTAACACTGCCAACAGCCACAGACTAAAGGAACTCTACAAGCTAACCTAGTTCTATTATCCACAGGCAAGCCCCGGAACAAGCCAAACAAGACCAGTGTAGCAACAGCAATTCTCCTGCTTCCTGGGCCTGTCAAGGAGTCTTCACAATAATGGGGCCTTTTTTTTGGTTTCCAAGGAAGCAAGAAATACGTAAATTGACTAAAAGTGCTCACCTAATTTGCTTCTCTCATGTACTGCTGCAAGAGTGGCATAAGCAGGAACTGTCTGGCTGTTGGCTAAAGGTGGACTGACCTGGTAACCCCTGTGTGCAGCCACGCGAGACCAAGCCGTAAACAGCAGGCAGATTTTTGCTATTGCAATCATTCATACTCAAACTACTTCTGTCTTTTGTCTCCCAGCCACAAGCGCTGTTGACAGAGTGATCTGCTATGGTTGAAGCAACACTTGTCATGACCTCACAGATAATGTCTACTTTACTTTTGTATTTATCAATCAATGACTAAAAATATTTATTTCCAACAACACATACAGTCAGTAAATTATAGTATGGCATTATTAAATAAAAGGTCATGAATACATGTGCTAAACTATAGTAATTGTAACTAATTGTGTTTCCAAAATAGACAGTTGAAGTTTACACTTACGTGTACCCCCCCCACAAAGTTGATTAGTAAACACAATACTTACGCAGGTACCATGATACCAAAGTTTTAGATCATGGATGCATATTTCACAAGTGCAGTTCACAATTATATGTGAATTTTTTAAACCAGGAAATACTATGACAATTTTTCTGGCTTGCAGATAAACTATTCGAAAGCTTTACACCAGCTGTAGATATACACATAGCCTTCATTGTTGTACAAACAAAGATTTGTTTAAAACTACATCTGTCTTGTAATGAAACAATAATTATCATCTATAAAATGAAAAAAATCTTAGAACACTCAATGGTAGTAGCTGACATTTTTTGACGCAAACCAACTGAGAATTTTTGCAACCAGATTTAAATTAGTTAAATTAATTACGTGCATATGTCCATCTAGATCACAAAAACAAAGTTGAGCCAGTGATGGCTTTAGAGCACTGACTCAGCACATGACACGTTGAGGGTGTCACAACCCCACCCACGTCATGTGACTCAAGGGATCCATCATTATGTGGGAACAACGTAAAAAAGATTAGCATTAAGTGAGACCATTGAAAGTGTGTGTGCCTGTCGATATCTTCATGGCGAGGTAAGATCTGATTTGCCATGGATGTCTGGATAGAGGATGTAATGGGGAGATTACATTGAAGCATAGTAGACGGGTCAGTGAAGACAGGCAGACTGAGCCTGCAGACGTAACTCATTTACCATTGATTACTATGACTTCACAGTCAGCACAATTTCTGTGGGGCTATGTTCGATACTGAAACAGTCTTGTAACATTGGCCACGATGAAGTCATCTACTGATTTATCTAGGACTCGTATTAGTTGTCATGACCATGATGACAACAGTGATGTGATGACTACATTTACAGTGGTGACAATGATGATTACTGAGAATGATCAAAGTGATGACAACGGTGAATGTGCTGATAAGAATGATTGACATCAACTGTGATGTAATTCTCTAAAAATAGTAAACTGACCTGTTAAGTTTCAGAAATGGAAAGGCTGAGATTTTTACAAAATAAAATTGCACCCTATGAGTCACCGAGGGCAGGATTTCACCATTATATGAAACAAAAAACAACAAAAATTACACGATTACTGATCAATCAAAATGAAAGCTGTGATTCAGCCAGGCAAACTCAAAGGAAAGTAATTTTTTACAAAACAGGAAGTAGCCTAAAAACTGGAGTCTTTTTGGAAAAAATGGGAGGAAGCCCGAATGACACAACATTTCATCTCACACCTGTGAGAACGTGAGAGGGACATCAAACATGGGAATCTCCTGCTGAAAGTGGGAGAGTTAACAGGTCACTCTGGAGAAACTTCTCAGACATCGTGACAGGGAACACAAGGTTGCATGTTGACTCCCAGAGAAACATCCCTCTCATGACAATGGGACGCACAAATCCCTAGTATTCCTGGGCCTGTATTCTTCAGACTTACGAATTCGTAACTCAAGTTTTCCGTAAATACGTCAGAAAAACTTTCCTCATAGTGGTCAGTCATGGAATATACCAAAATACCGAAATAAAATGGCAAATTTTAAACTACTGCAAGCCTGTAAATGTCGGGTGAGATTCAACGTGGATTAAATAATACCTCAGTAGGCCTATTCAGCATTTAGCACATCGAATAATTTTTACCCAGATATTCTGTGAGTGAACCTCCCCCCGGGACAGTTTTGCTACCATATTTACAGAAAACTTGAGTTGTAGCTTTGTAAGTCTTTCGAGAATACGGGCCATGAAGAATCAGCGTAGACAGGTCTAGACAGCGACAAAGAAGACTAAGTGGAAGTGCCTGGGTAGAGATATGTACAGATGAAAATTCTTGCATCATAGGCTACCAGTGACCAGGAAGTGTGAAGTGTAGAGCAATCATATGATTCAGTGAAACCATACACTCTGGCAGGCCCGTTCACAGCAGTACACAATCGCTGTGTACATAGAAACTGTTGCCATTATTGCATACATGCACGTTCCATGCAGTGGCATGCACGCTAGTGAACAAGTCTATCAGAGGGTGCAAATTAAGCATTTATGTCCATCCAATGTGGCGTGCTATTGCATAGTGGCTAGAACATCACACTCTCAATTGAGGAGGTTTGAATCCTCATGCTGCCATATCAAAGCTCGGACAATTTCGTTCACCCTTAGTTCAGTCAGCTGTATAAATGAGTACCTGGCTATAGACAGCGGTGGATATATATGAATGGTCTTTGTGCAGTAATTGCAGTGTGGCTGAATGTTTCCCAGAGATGTTAACTGGCATTGGAATGAACATGTCTGCCATATAACATTTACTAAGGACAATACAAATGTTGCATAACAACTCATCCTTTATTCCTGCTGTATTTATAGCCTGACTGAACAATAGGAAAGTAACTGCTGTGACCTTCAGTCTGCATGACACTTGGCACTATGGAACTACGTTTCCAAAATCTACACCCAAAATAATTGTATCTCATATCACAGTATCTATGGGATGACCTCGGTATCGCATACATTTTTTTATCCAATTGTTTTGAGATCCCAAAACAACATTGTTAATGACATTCATAATATCAGTTCGCTAGTTCTGGAAATCTGCGGTTGCTCCAATGATTGCTGCATACAGTAAGGACTAATTTTCCTCAGGTCAAATATACTTCTTCGGTAACACATGAAATGCGTGTACATGCGTGGGAACATGCATGCATGCATGCATGACAAATACAAATGATAACACTATAAAAACAATGAAATTATAAAATGAGTTTTTATTTTGCACATGTAAGAAATTGCTCACGTGAAGTTATTTATTTTTAGTATAGTGTACATTCTTTTACATGTGTACCTGTTAATTAGTACAACAACAACCAGAGACACCTGAGTAGAGAACTGGTGTTGAACTGCCATACAAGATTCTGCTTTCAGTGACCACACCCTTGATCACACCACACCCAGCAAGTGGTCAGTTAATTGTCTCCAGCAAGGTCCATCAATCATTACTGATGCATAATCTGTCACCAGAACTGAAAGGGTCTAAGTCAGCCTTTCATTCAGAGGAGTAAACACAGTTACCAAAATACCTCGTATTACTTACCGTATTCGACCTATTAAGCATACATTCCGTAATTAGGGTACACCCTCTTTTTAATCAGCAGGATCCATAATCATTGTAATTTGACTGGTGTGGAACTGAGGTGTCGCCACCTGGTGTTAAACAGCTGGCATCAATTTTAAGTTGTTTAACACTAGTCACCAAATGACACCACTAGTGCTAGACTGTTACCTTATCGTTTACTAAAAAAATGTTGGTGTAGGTTTATAAGAACAGATTCCCTGACATTTTTGCATGGCCCAATTTTTTTTAAAGCATACTGTACGCTTAATAGGTCGAATATGGTACTTACTCAATCCTCTTTGCTTACAGGAGAACATAGGCCGAAACAACACAATTCTTCATTTCTCTGCAGAAGGTTCTTTATTTCCTCGGCTACTGACCTCCTGCTACCAGTTTTTGGTCTGCCTTGTTTTCTTTCCCTTGGGAAAAGAAAGCAAGGCAGCTCTATACGGCCTGTTTCGTGACACTGGTGGTTGGTTTCCAGAGGGCGTTTCCTATCAATGTCCACTTTTATTTCAATCTCTTTCCTGATGCTGCATTAGTCTGTCCTCCTTGTGAGCTCTTTGTGATCTCGCTTTGCCATTTAATTTTGAGAATGTGTCTGAGACATTTGTTTGGAGTTTTCTGGTTGTTGTCTTGGTTACTCTCCATGTTTTCTGGTTGCTGTCTTGGTTACTCTCCATATTTTGTAGTTGTTGTCTTGGTTACTCTCCATGTTTTCTGGTTGCTGTCTTGGTTACTCTCCATGTTTTCTGGTTGTTGTCTTGGTTACTCTCCATGTTTTCTGGTTGTTGTCTTGGTTACTCTCCATGTTTTCTGTTTGCTGTCTTGGTTACTCTCCATGTTTTCTAGTTGTTGTCTTGGTTACTCTCCATGTTTTCTGGTTGCTGTCTTGGTTACTCTCCATGTTTTCTAGTTGTTGTCTTGGTTACTCTCCATGTTTTCTGGTTGCTGTCTCGGTTACTCTCCATGTTTTCTGGTTGTTGTCTTGGTTACTCTCAATGTTTTCTGGTTGTTGTCTTGGTTACTCTCCATGTTTTCTGGTTGTTGTCTTGGTTACTCTCAATGTTTTCTGGTTGTTGTCTTGGTTACTCTCCATGTTTTCTGGTTGTTGTATTGGTTACTCTTTGTGTCTCAGAGCCACAGAGCAAGACACTTTTCACTTTGGTGTTGAAGATTAAAATTTTATTTCTTGTTGAGAAGGGTGGTGTATTCCACAATGTCTTTAAGGTGATGAACGCATGTCTGGCCTTTCCAATCCTACTTCCGATGTCTTTATCTGTTCCTCCTATGTCACTGCACTGCCCAGATAGATCAATTTCATCTTGCTATTTCATTTATTTTGAGTAGTCATTGCAACATTACGGATATGGTATGAGTTAGGTTTATCAATATGAATATGTTTAGCATGCATGTCCTTACAAGAGCAAACACAGCCAACGAGAACAAAGATATTGAAAAGAAGATGGAGACATCTGGCCCATGTTCTTAGAATGCCGCCAACAAGAACACCAAAGCAGGTGTGGTACTGTATGGAAACCATCTGGAAAAGAGGATGCCCAAATGAAATGTACCAACGAACCATTACAAGAGAGGCCCAAACCATTAGAAGAGAGACACAAACCATTACAAGAGAGACACAAACCATTACAAGAGAGACACAAACCATTACAAGAGAGACACAAACCATTACAAGAGAGACACAAACCATTACAAGAGAGGCACAAACCATTACAAGAGAGACACAAACCATTACAAGAGAGACACAAACCATTACAAGAGAGACACAAACCATTACAAGAGAGACACAAACCATTACAAGAGAGGCCCAAACCATTAGAAGAGAGACACAAACCATTACAAGAGAGGCCCAAACCATTACAAGAGAGGCACAAACCATTACAAGAGAGACACAAATCATTACAAGAGACACAAACCATTACAAGAGAGGCACAAACCATTACAAGAGAGATGCAAACCATTACAAGAGAGGCACAAACCATTACAAGAGAGACGCAAACCATTACAAGAGAGGCACAAACCATTACAAGAGAGACACAAACCATTACAAGAAAGACACAAACCATTACAAGAGAGACACAAACCATTACAAGAGAGACACAAACCATTACAAGAGAGACACAAACCATTACAAGAGAGACACAAACCATTACAAGAGAGGCCCAAACCATTAGAAGAGAGACACAAACCATTACAAGAGAGGCCCAAACCATTAGAAGAGAGACACAAACCATTACAAGAGAGGCACAAACCATTACAAGAGAGACACAAACCATTACAAGAGAGACACAAACCATTACACGAGAGGCACAAACCATTACAAGAAAGACACAAACCATTGCAAGAGAGACGCAATCCATTACAAGAGAGACACAAACCATTACAAGAGAGACACAAACCATTACAAGAGAGACACAAACCATTACAAGAGAGACACAAACCATTACACGAGAGGCACAAACCATTACAAGAAAGACACAAGCCATTGCAAGAGAGACGCAATCCAT
The DNA here is from genome assembly GCA_033239005.1 of Lamellibrachia satsuma. Taxonomy (NCBI): domain Eukaryota; kingdom Metazoa; phylum Annelida; class Polychaeta; order Sabellida; family Siboglinidae; genus Lamellibrachia; species Lamellibrachia satsuma. Next base: position 85,249 of record BSQZ01000053.1, read on the forward strand.
TACAAGAGAGACACAAACCATTACAAGAGAGACACAAACCATTACAAGAGAGACACAAACCATTACAAGAGAGACACAAACCATTACAAGAGAGACACAAACCATTACAAGAGAGACACAAACCATTACACGAGAGGCACAAACCATTACAAGAAAGACACAAACCATTGCAAGAGAGATGCAATCCATTACAAAAGAGGCACAAACCATTACAAGAGAGACGCAAACCATTACAAGAGAGGCACAAACTATTACAAGAGAGACACAAACCCAGAGAATAAAGACACCGGACCTAGAAAGAATGGCTGAAGATAGAGACTGACAGCACTGCTTGCACTCTGCCTTGTGTCTGATGGCACAGAGAGGGAGTAATTCCTCCTTCCAAGCACTCTGATTAACTGATTAGTCTGTGTATACATTGTAACTATTAGCATCTGGTGGTCTTTAGAGGCCTCATCCAACTGGCCAGCCTTTTTCAGAACATTACACCAAGCTAACCTATCTAATTCTATGTTGGTCACTGCCAGGGTACTGAAGGTGATCACTGCCAGGGCGCTGAGGGTGGTCATTGCCAGGGTGCTGAGGGTGGTGACTGCCAGGGTGCTGAGGGTGATCACTGCCAGGGTGCTGAGGATGGTCACTGCCAGGGTGCTGAGGTGACTGCCAGGGTGCTGAGGGTGGTGACTGCCAGGGTGGTGACTGCCAGGGTGCTGAGGGTGGTGACTGCCAGGGTGCTGAGGGTGGTGACTGCCAGGGTGCTGAGGGTGGTGACTGCCAGGGTGCTGAGGGTGGTGCCTGCCAGGGTGCTGAGGGTGGTGACTGCCAGGGTGCTGAGGGTGGTGACTGCCAGGGTGCTGAGGGTGGTCACTGCCAGGGTGCTGAGGGTGGTCACTGCCAGGGTGCTGAGGGTGCTGACTGCCAGGGTGCTGAGGGTGGTCACTGCCAGGGTGCTGAGGGTGGTCACTGCCAGGGTGCTGAGGGTGGTCACTGCCAGGGTGCTGAGGGTGGTGACTGCCAGGGTGCTGAGGGTGGTGACTGCCAGGGTGCTGAGGGTGGTGACTGCCAGGGTGCTGAGGGTGGTCACTGCCAGGGTGCTGAGGGTGGTCACTGCCAGGGTGCTGAGGATGGTCACTGCCAGGGTGCTGAGGTGACTGCCAGGGTGCTGAGGGTGGTGACTGCCAGGGTGCTGAGGGTGGTGACTGCCAGGGTGCTGAGGGTGGTGACTGCCAGGGTGCTGAGGGTGGTCACTGCCAGGGTGCTGAGGGTGGTGACTGCCAGGGTGCTGAGGGTGGTGACTGCCAGGGTGCTGAGGGTGGTGACTGCCAGGGTGCTGAGGGTGGTCACTGCCAGGGTGCTGAGGGTGGTGACTGCCAGGGTGCTGAGGGTGGTCACTGCCAGGGTGCTGAGGGTGGTGACTGCCAGGGTGCTGAGGGTGGTCATTGCCAGAGTGCTGAGGGTGGTGACTGCCAGGGTGCTGAGGGTGGTGACTGCCAGGGTGCTGAGGGTGGTCACTGCCAGGGTGCTGAGGGTGGTCACTGCCAGGGTGCTGAGGGTGGTCATTGCCAGAGTGCTGAGGGTGGTCATTGCCAGGGTGCTGAGGGTGGTCACTGCCAGGGTGCTGAGGGTGGTCATTGCCAGAGTGCTGAGGGTGGTCACTGCCAGGGTGCTGAGGGTGGTCACTGCCAGGGTGCTGAGGGTGGTCATTGCCAGAGTGCTGAGGGTGGTCATTGCCAGGGTGCTGAGGGTGATCACTGCCAGGGTGCTGAGGGTGGTCACTGCCAGGGTGCTGAGGGTGGTCATTGCCAGGGTGCTGAGGGTGGTCATTGCCAGGGTGCTGAGGGTGGTCACTGCCAGGGTGCTGAGGGTGGTCACTGCCAGGGTGCTGAGGGTGGTCATTGCCAGGGTGCTGAGGGTGGTCATTGCCAGGGTGCTGAGGGTGGTCACTGCCAGGGTGCTGAGGGTGGTCATTGCACTTTATTAAACCCACAATCATAATAACCTAAACATTTTAAAACCAAGTTAACTAATAAAATAATTAAGAATGGTATTTCCTATATAACCTAACTGACTTCATATACCAGTATGTACATACCTGCATGCATCAATTGCAAACATGCATGCAGGCATGCATGCACGCACAAAATTCCATAAAATTACAAAACATACCTGTGTATACTTTTACATTTCTATGTTATGTACACAGTAAATTACTATAAAAAAAATAATTCATTAGGTGTCAGAGACAACCATTTGCTAGTTACCATCTACAACACAGATGGTTCACTTTAAGTTGATGCAAATAACCAAGGGGTACAGCATTAATGGCTTGGTCCAATCTACAGAAGCCCTGAGATGTAATCCACCTGCTTAGTGTGGTGATAGCATCTGGTAATTAACTTTCTCTGGTTGCAGCTAGAAGCTTAAGTGCCAATTGACACAGAATCTAATTCAATCATTTTGCATTGCCATTAAGATGCAATTAATAACACATACAGGTAAGGCCAGACTTTTCATATTTTATGTTTTATGGGCACATTTTGTCAGAAAGCAGTGTCGGGAATTGGAATAAAAATTTTAAATAAAAATACTAGGAAATCATCATGTTACATGATATAAGGGTTTACACGGCACTCATCTAGCAAAAACACAGTGTCCTAAGAAGGCAAACTGGTTAAACACTCATTTGTATAGTCATTCTACTAAAACAAGAAGCATCTTCAAAGGACTGCTTTGAAAATGTAAACATAATTTTATTTAATTCTGATAAAAATCTGTACATCTTCAATTCAAGATTCTTTCCTTTCTTTATTTCTGTCCTACCTCTTCTATTATGATATCTATCATTACATTTCTGGGGAAGCGTTAAAAAACGAGGGAAAGGGGTTATTTTTGAAGGGATGAAAAAGGGGTCTCGAGATTCAGAAGGGGGTGTTTCTGTGGAAAAGAATTCTTGTATTTCTGTTCGGTTCAAACCCCATACAGCAGCGTAGAGACACTGGGAGTTTTTCTTTCATCAACAGTAAAACATAACATTTTTCAGTTTAACATGTGCAGTTGATAAATCATGGCATTGGCAGCAGTAAGAGGGCACATTTCATATTTTATTTTTATTCCAGGAAATCCATGTCAGCGGCCCCGTAAAACATAAAATAAAAAAGTCTGGCCTGATGCCAGCTGCGCTTATGATGGCCCTGTCAAAGTCTACTGATATTTCCCGAAATATCACTTCACTGAGACAAACACCAAATTTACAGTTATATTGCAACTCTTGAATTTCCCAGTTTTCCAGGCTTTCTTGACAAATTTATGCATTAAAATCTGTTTGTGATTTTGTGATAATCTTAAGTGTTTAATTATTGCTGGACATCGGCAATAAGGTGATTAAAGCTACTAACCTGATCATTTCGTCATAAAATCATTTTATATAGTATAACATATGTGTATTCCAACATCTATATGTGTTTAAATGATTTATAATTTTTAAATATAATTTGAATGTTATCTAGTGGTTCACTAAAAAGCATTTGGGGAGTAAAGACGTTAGAAAAGACAGTTTATACCGTAATATATAACATGATTATATAACATGACTTTTACAATAACATCAATCAGACTCTGTACCTATGTAGGAAGATACATAACAAGGCTGTATCTGACCCATAATTGGGTAAGACATAAATATTACATTAGGATACATCTTCCATTAATTGTCATCAGATCTGGTATAACAATGGACCATACTCTAGGTGTCTGCTTCCCTACTGTAGTTTACATGACCCTCACCGCCTAGCCATTAGGACCACCGCCTACCCATTAGGACCACAAACCTAGCCATTAGGACCACACTGCTTCCAACAACCACATCAATTATGGATATACTATGTCAGGGAGTAGTGCTTCATGATTGAAGTCCACCATACATGTAGATGCCTACTGATTTTACAAAGGTTAAAATATCCACCAAAGGCACGAGTAGCATATTTAGGAGAATTCAGCACCTCTCATAAAGAACTCCACTGCTAATGCAACAAATTCTCTTTCTGTGTAATACTAAAGGCATAACTGACAGAAATTTTTTTTTCAAAATTGCATTTCCACCTTCAATCCTCGCAGTCCCTCTCTCCCATGGTGACTTTTGTGTGTCTCTGTTCGTGATATCATGCTTAACGATTTTAATTTGTTGGCCCTCTGAGCTTGGGTTCCTAAGGATTTAGGCGTTAGAGAATTACCATTATTATTATTTAAAGCTTTGCCTGAACATGTTCCCTTCAATTGTCTACGTATACATGTTTTTAATTTCTTAGGACCTTGACTTCTGTTGATTAGAAGCGCAGAAACCAAACATATTAACCTAAAATCCAACAAAGGCCAGACAATCATAGCTCACTTGATCTTTTATTCTCACTGGAAGTAGATATAAAAAGATATACTATGTTCCTGTCTAGATTAACTCATGTTTAGTACCCCACAAAGTAAGTAAATTCTCTATCAATAGCCTGCATTGCCGATTACATCACTGAGCACAGCATAAACGGGTAATTTTCTTCAAGGTCGTTGATATACATGAATTGCAGTCTGTTATGTCAGACTTGCCATGGGACATTTGAGAATGGGACAGTCTGGCATTTTGACCAGACATCCTGCATTAGAAAGCAAATGTCCTGTATTTTCATGGAGCTGACAAATATTTTTTGCAATATTACCATTTTAGCACCAATCGGCCTAGAGCACTGCAAAAATTATGTACATTTAAAATAGTTTGGGCATTTCTGCCATTTGCAATGGAAACCACTGGTATAAGTTGCATTGTGGGATATGGGTTGTTTGGTTTGCAACTGTCCACTGCCAACGAATTTCTTTAATAAACTAATAAAATAAATTCCGTCAGCAATACTGACCATTCAAATAATAACACTATGAACATTTCTATTACGCCTAAATCCTCAAAAGTCAACCTCTTGCAGAGATGCATCAAAACAAAAGCGTTGGTCAGCCTTGAAAGCGGTATGCAATATTTTTTTGTCTGCTTGTGCACTTCATGGACCCTGACTGCAGTTTTTACCAAAAAAAAATTAACTTGGTGCAGAGTTTACAAACTCGCTCTCTCCTTGATAGTTACATGTATATAAAGATAATTTAATATTAACTACGGCAGTGCACTTGAATGAGATAACATTGGTTGATATGGGAAAAGGGGGCATAATTCTTTTGGTTATCTACAGAGGTTATCTCCTATTTATGTTCTACTCGTGCCGCAGGAATGAACTCAGTGCAAATACAGAAAATACTTCCCTGTTTTTATCTTCAACACACAGAGGAGTGGCATGTAGTTGTACAGATATTGGGAATTATATGATATCGAACAGGGAGTTTAAAAATTCAACTATACTCTATAACTATACTCTACACTGTATAATTCTACAGATTTCTATAATTTTTATAGAATTCTAAAAATTTTTTGCTAAGGGAATGCTGATGATATTTTATAGAAAATGAGGAAACTGAGTCACTACCCTAGCTTAAGGCCACACAATGCTACTTCATAAGTAGTTCCTACAGTAGACCAGTGCGAAGGCAGTAATACACTGGGTAATGTAGCAGTAAAATGGCTTGTGCTTATTCTGTTCAATTTGCCTTTTGATGAAGTCAAGTGTAAGCAACAAGGTTTGCATAGGATATTATGTTTGTTTATGTTTGTTTACAGCATTCATAATTTTGCTTGTCACTTCCATTATTATACAGGTAATTGACTGGCATGGAACTATGTCACATTGTCATCAGAATATGGACTTTGATATACGATAATGGCACCTTTACAGTTGATATAATTATGTATATATATATATATATATATATATATATATATATATATATATATATATATATATATATATATATATATATATATATATATATATATATATGTATATATATATATATATATATTATACTATGGACTGGACATATAATTTTTATTATTAACCTCCTCACAGAGTTGATTGGCACCGAGATAACATTATTTTCAAACACTTATTATAGCATTCTTATTCACGAATGGTCCACGTCATCACTCATAAAGTTGCTGGTAAGATCTCTAATTATCTACTTCCTAGACTTACACATGCATCATTTTAAACTATTCATGTCCCTACAATAGCAACATTGTGACAAGCCTCATCCATTAGGTTTTCTCAAAAGCATATTATTATATACTCAGTTCCAAAGAGATAAGAGACCAGAGCTCACTGAAGTAGCCGTTCATTAGCGGACCAGTCATGATGATGATTATGTAAGGCAGACACGAAGCAATACATCAATGAGGTAAATGCATAAACGAAGGCTGGATAATTGCTGTCGGCCATAACACATGCAGAAGCTGCCTCCAACCGACAAAAATGATGTGTCGCAGGGAAGAACATTGTCAGAAGATTGTTCTTGTCTCCTGAATCACTAGATGGTGGACTAATACCTTCTCAAACGTCACATTTGCACTTCGGAGGATCCTTTCCAGGAAAAGTTAAAATAATTCTCTGCCTATTACAGCTCTTGCTCTGTGGTAATGTATTAGATTAGAGCGTTACTAAGCTGAGTGCATTTGCACTATTAGTGGGTCAGAAATGGAGACCACCAGTTCTGCGAATTCACAGTAGGTTACAACAGTTACTTCCCTGGCATAGACACCAGGTAGACGGGACCTACGCATATGGCTTTTAGTGGGAAACTCATCTGAAAGTTGCATACATGTGCCTGGTGCTAGACGAGTTAGCAAGTTGTATTAAATTTTATAGGCTTGGTTGGCCACCAGCGTTCGATTCAGACAACTCAGTACCTACTGGTCACAAGGCAAGAAACAATTCATGTCATAGTTTTGTAAGAAAACAATGAACAATAACACTAGAAGAAAACGTATGAATAAAAGATCTTTATACATAAAGGATGAATGCAAATAAAAACAAGATACCCTCACGTACAGCTACAAAGTATGACTCACAGGTAGATGGTAAAATGTGCTGATGGGAACAAATATGCTATTATACCTATTAATAGACAAGACAATACAAAGATCAAAGGTAAGACGTGATACGACGCCACACAGAGATGCTCAGGTAGACCACGACACACCTGTAGATTGGATCACTTTAGTTGTCGTTACACTCAGGTATAAACAACAGCCACAGATGGCACGCGGCGACAACATGAACAAATAGACACACACCACATGTAACACTATACAACCACACGTACATGTCCGCACTGATCTCATTGAAGTTGAGATATTATTGGTGTCGACATATGGGGCCACACCCAAATAGATGGCGATTGTTTGCACAAGTGTTCTACATAACACTAATAGGCTCTTCATTAGTCAACATACTGGTACCTTTTGTGTCACACAACACCAGGTAATAGTCATAAAAGTCACACATCCTTGGTATTATAACAATTTAACAATGTTGTTAACAATATTACAAGTGTTCCTCTCTCCCCTAGAGCTTTCAAGAATAGACAACTCCCAGTCTCCTATACTGGAACCATGGTAGACACATGTGAAACGGAATTGTGATATATATATATATATATATATATATATATATATATATATATATATATATATATATATATATATATATATATATATATATATATATATTAGTGTTGTCATTGCTCCAGTGTCAGATGGTATTGTGACCCACTTAGTGAAATGACCCGTGGGTCAATATACCATAATGGTAAAATGACCCACCCCGTGGTAAAGTGACCCACCCCTATTTTTTATTTAATGTTGCATTTTCTTCACATTTTAGTTATTGATCATATCCACTATATGTTATGGGCAGTATTTACAATAAGTTCAACTTGATAAGAGATTAAATTGGCGATGTTGTATGAGATGTGAATTCATTAATCTTAATTTAGATGCTTCTACTTTTTCTTTGGGAAAAAATCCTGAAAAAGGGTTTTATTAATATTATGTATGTATGTATTGGCTTAACGTAAGAAAAGGTGGCAGAGATGGATAAGATTAGTAAGGTTGGTATGGGGAGTCATATCACCATGGCATAGACTTGGGTCATATTCCCATGGCATAGTACCGTCACCCGGGTCATGCTTCAAAGACTTTAACCAACCAATATATGGAAAACAAATACTTGTTAACACAATTTTTTATTTCTTTCATTACTTATTATTCTAATAATTCATATACATACTTTCTTTAAAATGAAGGTTAGCCTGGGGGGTCATATCACCATGGCATAGTACAGTGACCTGGGTCACATCACCCTGGCATAGTACAGTGACCCGATTAATTTACCATGGCATGGGGATATCAGTGATTTGCCTAGGTTTTCAAAAGGGCATGGTGCTGAGTTTGAAAAAAGGGCAAATTTGCATGAAAATATTTTGAAGGCAAGGGGGCAGAACTGGGGGCAACCTATCACATGATATACATGAAAAATGTGTAATTGAACAGACAAAAAATGTTACTTTCCAGCACAACAACACATTTTATTTAGACCCCATGGTCAGACTCAATGGGCGAGCCGCCTGTCCTTCTCGTGCAGCCAGGTTCTGGCTGCTACACAAAGGCAACTAATGTAACTTATTCCGATTAAAATTGAGCATAACATAACTTATTTTTTCATGGCATAGTTTTGCAGGAATAATATACTATTGGTCTTCTTTCTTCTATGTATAGCCTATGTCGGCTATACATAAACTTAGGTGAAACACGTATTATCAACCATCAAAATAAACCCCACCAAGAAACACTGTCTAATTATCTACTTCCTAGACTTAGACATGCATTATTTTTTAACTATTAATGTCATTACGATAGCAATTCCCTTGTGAATGGACTCCTTCATTAGGCTTTCTCAATAGCTTCATATTATATACTCAGTTCCAAAGACATGGAAGAGTGACCCAGGCCAGAGCTCATTGGAGTAGCCCTTCATTAACTGCTGACACACTGGCCAGCTGACCAGTCAATGTGAAACTTAGGAAACAACACCTGTATTGGGTAAATTGGTAACTAAAGCTATAGATAACTGCTGTTAGCAAAAGTCCACCAACTGACACAAATGATGCATCGCTGGAAGGAACATTGTCAGAAGAAGTCTCCTGTCCACGCAGCATATACTCAATAGATGGTGGACTAATTCCTTCTCAAATGTCACGCACACTCGGGGGTCCTTTCCGGGAAACTTCTAAATAATTCTCCGTCCATTACAGTTATTGCCCATGTTAGTGAATTAGACTAGAGTGTTGTATTTGCACCATTAGTGGATTAGAGATGGAGATGATCCACTCTGTAAGTCCATGGATACCACAAGACTTACGGCTTTTAATGGGAACCTCATCTGAAAGACACATACTTCCAACTTCTTATGCCCAGTACTAAACAAGTTAGCAAGTTGTACCCAATTTTTACGAAAATGCTGGGTTAGCCCCCAGCCTGGGGTTAAAACAACCCAGCACCAGTGTCTCTATTCACACAATACTAGGTAATAGTCATAAATAAAAGTCAAAAATGTTTTGACCTTATAAGCTCAATGGTATCTAACGCCTGTAATGTTGACTGCAGCGTAATGTGGCTGATTCGAATTCTGTCTTTTTGTCTTTAAATCAAACTTGCTGTTTGTATTAGTACTTCACATATTTTAGTTCTCTGGTTGGCGCATTTAACAATGTTAGAAGTGTTGCTCTCTCTCCCCTAGAGCTCTCAAGAGTAGACAACTCCCAGTCTCCTATACTGGAACCGTGGCAAACCTGTAACCATGAATAAATGGTCATAGAGGACTGAGACCCATACATACCCGCTAAACTAATATATATATATATATATATGTATATGTATATGTATATATATGCTGTCATGGTTCCGGTTTTATATATCACTCTTTTATCTCCTTCTTTCTCTCTCTCTTCTCTCTCTCCTCTCTCCTCTCTCTCTCTCTCTCTGTCTCTCTCCTTTCTCTCTCTCTCTCTCTCTCTCTCTCTCTCTCTCTCTCTCTCTCTCTCTCTCTCTCTCTCTCTCTCTCTCTCTCTCTCTCTCTCTCTCCTCTCTCCCTCCTCTCTCCCTCTCCCTCTCCCTCCCCTCTCCCTCCTCCTCTCCCTCTCCTCCTCCTCTCTCTCTCTCTCTCTCTCTCTCTCTCTCTCTCTCTCTCTCTCCCCTCTCCCCTCTCCCCTCTCCCCTCTCCCCTCTCTCTCTCTCTCAATCTCTCCTATCTCTCTCATTTCATTATTGGGCATGACTTGATACCAACATTATATAAAAACCACACAGATGACACGTTATTGCCAATTCATTTTAGATAGATAGATATTATAATCCAAACCAAAAATAGTTACACACAGTTGTTGTTTGCTTAATTTTTGTAAAATGTTTCACACTATGAACCTGTCAGTTGTGGCAGAATTCTGAGGCCCTGTGAGCTAGTCAAATGTGCAAAAATATACCATAAAAACTGCCATGCATTTATGGCATACCTGGTATATACATATATAATTTATATATGTATAAACAAAGTATAACGGCCCTCAACATCGTGAAACATGTGTGTGACGTGCACGCAGCGAAACACATGCTGTTGGCGTTGGGGAACGTCCAAGAAATAAGGTGATTATTTCACCTGAATAACCATAATGTCAGTGTCCTGTTTGCGCAATTATTTTGCTGATCAAATAATTGCAGCGGCTGGGCCGCCATTTATTACGCGGACATCCCGCAACGGCCGACATGTCTCAAAGGCAGCCTCTGATGGATGTCATCATTAATGGGACGTGCACAGCCAATAAACAGCCAGGCACAAAGCAACCTTCACTCCGGTCTGTTCATTTATAAGTTCAGGTGTCGCGGGACGAGTTGATTAAATTTAGCAATGACGTTAATTAGATTTAAAAATACCTGGAGGCATCCAGGGTATTACGAGAAGGTTGTATTAATTAAGAGAAATATAAAATACCTGTACACAGCTGTATGTACATACATACGCATGTATGCAAGCACGGACGCGAGCACTTCTGCATTGTTGCCAATGGTGTCAACATCTATTCATGGAAAAGCGGGAAACGTTGGAGAAAAGCGAGAAACATCCGAGAAAAGCGGGAAACATTCGAGAAACACGGGAAACATCCGAGAAAAACAGGAAACATCTGAGAAAAGCAGGAAATATACTCCTACACTGAACTTTCTTCGATTTTTAGTGCACTAAAAAATGTTAAATCACATTTGCCTCGATATATTGATTTTATTGTAAAAGAAAGATACAAAAAGCATGAAATTTCTCACAAAACGCAGGACAGAAGCAAAAATTTCCCTCCTGAAAGTAGTAATGTGGAAAATAAATTTTTTTTGGGGAAAATGCACCGTTATCCTTTAATATGTGTAAGCACTATCTTCAGATCTTCTGATAATCTATTACATATTTTTTTTTATGACACAGAAATGTGTAATCAGATTATGAGATTTCAGCCACTGGTAAAATAGCCAGTGATCATTTGCACCTAAGCTGGCATTGGCACTCTGGTAATCTGTTCATTAAAGGTCACTTAACCTAATCCAGTGTGACTTGAAGATCTACTGCCACAAACTGACAGGGCTAATTAAAGGGAATATAAACAATGATTGCCTGAAATCATATTATATTACATATTGTAGTTTTAGTTCATTTACACAGCACCAACATTTTTTTTAGAATTCATTATTCCAATAATTATAATTATGTGCATGCATATGGTAGATATATGAGGAGAAGTTTGGCAGTTCTGTGGTCGTTTTCATGGTTAGGTGAGAAAGTAAATGAGATCGAAACCAAAGGCTACTGGCATCGTTAAACTGCTCCGAAAGAATTCAAAGATGATTCTGCGGTATCGCATGCCACCAGCGGATCGAAATCATCCCCTTTATCATAATATTGTTCTCAAGGACATCTTGAAACTTCAACATATGCAAAATTTTTTGGCAAGGGTAGTTACCTGGTCTCTTCATTTCTCTTACTCAGCACCACTTCTTAAATCAGGATTTTAGTGCAATAGAAGTATACTATATATATAATATCAAATGATATACATTTAATAATATAATATATATTATATTATTAAATGTATATTATTTGATTTGTTATGTAAGGACTACACATTTTTAATGTAATATATATACATATATATATTATCTATATTATCTATATTATATATATATATATATATATATATATATATATATATATATATATATATATATATATATATATATATATATATATATATATATATATATATATATATATATGCATATATGTATATGTAATGCATAATTATACAACAAATTAACTATTATTATTTTCATATGACAAATAGAGACCACATTTTGGTCAAACACACAGACCCAATAAAAAAGTTATTGTCATAACAATAAACTAGTTCACATATATTATAACTGTCATAGTATTTAGTGTAATCGTTGCCATCAATATTAATCCACAGGGAATCCTATCCAAGTAATGACACATTACCTGGACACAATTTGCAATTAGGTCAATATGTCTTTCAGACTGTTCATTAATGGGTACATATAATCAATGATATTGCCATGAATTATGTATACCCGCTGTGACCTCACACAAAAGTTAGGAATAGTGAGTTAGTTGCAATCATCAGCACACATTTTAATGCAGATAATAGAGGCTATTTAGATTCCTAGAATATTGCATTAGGTGTCGACAAGATGTTAGTGAAAATTTATGCATGTGGGTTGTTTCCTTTGATGTGCAGAAGCTATAAAAATACAAGTTTTCATCATAGTGCAGCATACTGTTCATTGGTAAAAACATCTGTATGTGTAGTGGCATATCTGTATCCGTGAGTGGCTGTATGTGTAGTGGTATATCTGTATCCCTGAGTGGCTGTATGTATAGTGGTATATCTGTATCCATGAATGGCTGGCTGTATGTGTAGTGGTATATCTGTATATCTGTATCCGTGAGTGGCTGATTGTGAAGTGGTATATCTGCATCCGTGAGCGACTGTATGTGTAGTGGTATATCTGTATATCTGTATCCGTGAGTGGCTGTATGTGTAGTGGTGTATCTGTATCAGTGAGCGACTTTATGTGTAGTGGTATATCTGTATCCATGAGAGGCTGTATGTGTAGTGGTATATCTGTATCCATGAGAGGCTGTATGTGTAGTGGTATATCTGTATCCATGAGAGGCTGTATGTGTAGTGGTATATCTGTATCCATGAGTGGCTGTATGTGTAGTGGTATATCTGTATCCGTGAGTGGCTGTATGTGTAGTGGTATATCTGTATCAGTGAGCGGCTGTATGTGTAGTGGTATATCTGTATCCATGAGAGGCTGTATGTGTAGTGGTGTATCTGTATCCATGAGCGGCTGTATGTGTAGTGGTGTATCTGTATCCGTGAGCGGCTGTATGTGTAGTGGTATATCTGTATCCATGAGAGGCTGTATGTGTAGTGGTATATCTGTATCCATGAGCGGCTGTATGTGTAGTGGTATATCTGTATCCATGAGAGGCTGTATGTGTAGTGGTATATCTGTATCCGTGAGTGGCTGTATGTGTAGTGGTGTATCTGTATCCATGAGCGGCTGTATGTGTAGTGGTATATCTGTATCCATGAGAGGCTGTATGTGTAGTGGTGTATCTGTATCCATGAGAGGCTGTATGTGTAGTGGTATATCTGTATCCATGAGAGGCTGTATGTGTAGTGGTATATCTGTATCCATGAGAGGCTGTATGTGTAGTGGTGTATCTGTATCCATGAGAGGCTGTATGTGTAGTGGTGTATCTGTATCCGTGAGAGGCTGTATGTGTAGTGGTATATCTGTATCCATGAGAGGCTGTATGTGTAGTGGTATATCTGTATCCATGAGAGGCTGTATGTGTAGTGGTGTATCTGTATCCGTGAGAGGCTGTATGTGTAGTGGTGTATCTGTATCCATGAGAGGCTGTATGTGTAGTGGTGTATCTGTATCCGTGAGCGGCTGTAGTGTTATATCTGAATCCGTGAGCCGTACAAAATGGGTGATGCCTCTACTCATTACCAATGATAATGCAATCATTAAACAGTGTCTTCACAAGTTTCTGATAGCTGAGAGATTTTCCAGTTGCCTGAAAATCTGTCTGAAATGATAGATCCATAATTGGTCTTGTCAAATCTATTAGAGAAATATGTAGTCACTTACTTAGAAAATGTTTTTCTGCCGGTAAATTCAGATACAAACTCGAATCAGTAGGTTATCTAAAACAGACAAAACCATAAAATATTAAAACGTTGGATTAGATAATGTTTACATTCATTCATTTAAATAACAGTAAATGTAAAAAAGCTATATAGATATACCTATATGTCACATACAGCATGGTACACGGTATCCAGTCTTTGGGACTGCTCAAAGCACTTTCCACTTCACCCCCTGGCAGACCTGTTGCAATACCAACACATTTTTTCAGAGAAGCATTCAGCCATGTTGCAATTAATGTGCAAAGACTATTCATTCACATATCCACCACTGTCTATAGCAAGATATTTATTTATTTATACAGATGAGTGACCTGTGGCACCGTAGTATGAACAAAACTGGCCAAGTTTCAAAAATGCAGCAAGAGGATTTGAACCTTGGTCCTGGTCCTGGTCCCAGTGTTCTAAGCACTGTGCTACTGGGTCCCTAAGTAAGTATTGATGTTATGGCACATTGTTTATTGACACAATAATTTGTTAAATATTTTCACACTAGACTAGGCACATTTGTTTACATAAGATCCCGCTGCATTTGGCCGATGAGTGATTACTGAAACACCTTCCAGGGTCATCACGGGTCATTCTTTTTCGCCTATATTCACCTTACATTACGACAAATATATGATTACAAATTATTAAAAAGTAACAGGGCTGGGTCCAATTATGTAATTGTAATTGTAATTGATTACAGCAAAATTGTGTAATTGTAATTGTAATTGATTATGGTTTCAAAATGTTGCTGTAATTGTAATTGTTATATTTTGTATAATTGAAATTTTATTTCAATTACAATCAATTACAATCAATTACAGTACGTTTCATATCACAAACTACCTGAACGAATTGTCAATAAAAATATAATTTAAGTCTCACATGAGTTGAAAATCAAGACTAATAATAACACCTGCTTATATATTTACATTTAAGTCTCAGTATTCACTGTCTGGTGGGTACTGGTCAGTGGTGCTAGTGGTGGGTAGCCTTAGTAATTAGCCTTTTCAGTAAGTTGGTAACAGCCAGGAAGCAATAAACAATGCACAGACATTCAGTGAAACATTGCAGAATTAGCAAGCCAATTACACCCCTTGTGTTGTGGTGGGTTGGAGACAGGTCAGGTGGCAAGGACCATTTATATGGCCTCTCTTCCCATTCCCAACTCACACAAAGCAAAGGGCAGAACAATTAAGAATGTCAGCTTAGAGCAGGAGCTACAACCTCAAAATAAACACATCAAACCCTATTATTAGTATTTTCCAAAGAAAAATTTCAGAAATGTGCACGGATAAATGTCTGCATTGGAATATGTCCTGTAGGATTATGTCTGGATATTGCATTGTATTTTTATATAATAAAAATATGTTTTAAACGGCTATCTTTTTATTTAGTATAATTCAAAGTCACAATTCAACAAAATGTACAAACATTACCGTTATATTTGTTTATCAATTGTGTACAAAATATTGAAATTCAGCAAAACGCGCAAAAATACATATTAACAAATGCTGAATATATTTGGTTCCTGCATAATGTAATTGTAATTGAAATTGAAACAGTGTAATTGTAATTGTAATTGATTTAGAAAATTATGACTGTAATTGTAATTGTAATTGAAATAAAAAAATTAATGTAATTGTAATTGTAATTGATATAATTTTGTGTAATTGGACCCAGCCCTGAAAAGTAATTATGTTTACTGATATGTTTTTATATAGTAAATATTCTAATAAAATAATCCATCAGTTATATATTATTAAAGAGTTAATAATTATCATTCACCATTGTCAATCTCTGCAACCAGTCCAATGTTGCTACTTTCTTTTCTAACAAGCAATATTATTACTAAATAATTTATTGTCATGATGATGGTTTATTGTCACAACTGCAAACGTGACATATCAATACTGATAAAAAAATTTAATGGAGCCATCTACAAATCCTACATTTTCTAACAATTCACTGTCATAATACTAAGAGATAAAGACAACAGGAAGAAACATTCAGTAAATAATGTTTCACTTTGATGTTTAAAGATACACCATTGAGCGGGAAATGGTTAATAAATAAGAAGGAAGGAAATGAAGAAAATAACTAATTTAAATGTGAACTGTCAACCCCTCTTCGTCGTGTGACAATCACGACTGTTTAATTTTCTAACTAAATTGCGAAAACCTGTCATCATGACCGCATGACATCATGACCTTGAACTGCAACGCACAATAAGTTAAGCGATGCTTCAGGCTATTGCATTTACGATGTCTGAACGCAATAAATAGCAGCAGTAAAAAACCACACTTCCTATTTCGTTCGTTCCACAATTAATGAGTCTGCCAAATAGCCTAGTGTCCAAAAACAAACAAAACAATTTCAGAAATCATGTTACACAGTATAAAGTATAACATAGTTTAACATGATTTTTAACAGTATATTCTAATATGCTGACTAACCATGTGTTTTAATGAACTATAATTGTTTTATATAATTTGACCATTCTCTGTTTAATTTGGATGTTTTGACTTGAATATCCAGTTTACGTTGTATGCTGAACAACTAGGTTGATATTCATAAACAGATAATGGTGTAATTATATTTGAAAACTGTGGTTCATTGAAGCACGTTTTGGCAGTTAGTTATAATGTGTTAGGACAGATATAGTTTATACTTAGGACAGATATAATTTATACTATATAATTTGTTAGGATAGATATAGTTTACACTATATAACATGTTAGGACAGATACAATTTATACTATATAATGTGATTTTATGATAAGTACAAATAGACTTAGTTTATACTATATAACGTGTTAGGACAGATATAGTTTATACTATATAACATGTTAGGACAGATATATTTTATACTATATAACGTGTTAGGACAGATATACTTTATACTATATAACTTGTTGGGACAGATATATTTTATACTATATAACATGTTAGGACAGATACAGTTTATACTATATAAATATGATTTTATGATAAGTACAAAGAGACTTTTTATCTTTAAGCTTATTGATTACTAAAAGATTATATGCCCAATTGCCGGAGCAAGACAACTAATATAGGTAGTTCCAAAATCATTGTAGAATTTATGCTGTTTTCCCATCGAAAATGTACCCCTTTACAATCCCATAATCTTCTACGAGTTAGATTCTGTCCATAATATTCCACAAACTTTTGAAAAATGACATCTCACCAAATTTTTTTTCAATTAAATGACAAAAACAAATGAAATGGCAAGGTACGAGATGAAAACAAATAGCACAACGTATCTCATTACAAAATTATCCAAAATGCAGCAGTCGCTGGATATATATAGCATATGCCAGCTGCAATGATTTAATACTTCAGCAGAGAGAGAATATCACTTTAATCAACATAATTTACCTGGGGTATACCTATTATGAAGATGTACACACATATTATAACAGAGTTAAAACAAATAATATAACGACTAAAGAACCTATGTTAAATTAAGTAAACTACTACGTACATTACATAAGCAGGTTAGAGTAAATAAAAAATGAATGCTATAGTAAATAATACACGATGAACAAATATGTCCAAATGAACAGTTATTGAACAGTGAATAGTCAGATGACTTCAATAAGTCGTGAGTCAAACCATTGTGGCTCATCTTTGCAATTCAATATAAGGTATGATGCATGATATAAACAGTGCAAGTTATGACATAGGGTAAGATCTTTCACTTTGTTTCATTGTTGGTTATATACTCTGTGATTGTCTTTAGTATTGTTTTGTTGGCTCCTCATAAATGACCTCTTCAGCCTGAAATCTTAATATCGTATAATATTTAGTGGATCATCTCTTTAAGACTATTTATATGCACACAACCCATCAGCAAAATAAATATGTGATTTATACATTTCACATGAGAACACAATTTAATGCAAAATCTCTGTTGTGATTATGGCTGGAAACATCTATATTGTAATTATGGATGGCAACATCTATATTGTAATTGTAATTATGGCTAGAAACATCTATATTGTAATTGTAATTATGGCTGGAAACATCTATATTGTAATTGTAATTATGGCTAGAAACATCTATATTGTAACTGTAATTATGGCTGGAAACATCTATATTGTAATTGTAATTATGGATGGCAACATCTATATTGTAATTATTGCTGGAAACTAATTGTAATTATGGCTAGAAACATCTATATTGTAATTGTAATTGTGGCTAGAAACATCTATATTGTAATTGTAATTGTGGCTAGAAACATCTATATTGTAATTGTAATTGTGGCTAGAAACATCTATATTGTAATTGTAATTATGGCTGGAAACATCTATATTGTAATTGTAATTATGGCTGGAAACATCTATATTGTAATTGTAATTATGGCTGGAAACATCTATATTGTAATTATTGCTGGAAACATCTATATTGTAATTATGGCTAGAAACATCTATATTGTAATTATGGCTGGAAACATCTGTATTGTAATTATGGCTGGAAACATCTATATTGTAATTATGGCTGGAAACATCTATATTGTAATTATGGCTGGAAACATCTATATTATAATTGTGGCTGGAAACATCTATATTGTAATTATGGCTGGAAACATCCTAGTAACCCCTATGGCAGCAGATGGGCTGCAGTACTTAATAAACAATTCTTACACCCCCCACCCCACCCCCTGCCGAGGTGTAAGAATTGAATGCCAATAGTCCCCATGGGTTTGTATGCTTTTGATTTAACACTCTAGTTTATTCATTATTTATTTTGACAATGAAATGTTTTTGGAGTAGCTGTTCACCACAAATATGATTACAGCATAAAAATCTAACAAAATAAGATTAAGTCTTTAACAAAGGCTATGTAGCATTCATCAAATAATTGCTGTTTATATTTTGCTTGAAAGTGAAAGGTAAAGGAAAGTGTAGGTCTTCAAAGTGTCTGATGTGAGTTAATCGGTTGAACTTGAAACCACATTTCACTTTCACATATTCAGTGGATAGCTCACTACCCAAAGATTTTAGAATCTACAAGTACTGAGCCACGTGGTTATGAGAAACTGGTCATGCAATGGCTCCTCATTTTTAGAAGTAAAATAAAAACTCATTATCACTCGTGAGGGCTTAAACGGTACTGTCAACTACCTCACACTGGTGACTAATGAGGGCAGTGTGGCAGTAAGTGGGAAGTTGGCCCTAAAAAGATGGTGGGAGATCGAAACCCAGTACAAACCCACTCATAAGTGGGAGGCTGCCATAAAAAATGGATGGAGTTAGACCCCAAAAACAGGAGACCCCTACCACACAAAAACCACAAATGAACATCCAGTCATAACAAGATCCGTATCAATTCTATAAATAATCAACTAATTGTAAGGATTACGGAGCTGCCAGCTCCTTCACATCTACTCAATCACCAACATCACACAACGGGCCGGGCCGTGCTGCAACCTAAACCCAGGCGTAATATTGCGCGGTATTCCCGGTAAGATTACAGGATAGTTACCTGCTCAGTGCTTGGATCATTGCGACACCTGGCCCGTGTGCAGATTAATGAGTCCACGGGAGTATTATGTATCTAACGTAACGCATGAATAATATGCGATGTTGTCACTTCTTACATATAACACTGATGCAAAGCAATACCGAGTGAGCAAGTGGACGTGAATCTAGAAATGGAGATCAGAGCCAGTTCACTGCATAATAACAAACAAACTCCCAGTCAAGTAACTCTCTGGTTAGTCACAGCTGAACAACAACGAATAAATCTTGGAATGTTCATTAAAATTTGGAACACCCGGAAGGCAATTAGGTTTTGTTAGATGTCACAAATGCCACAGTCACTGTGTCATGCCACAGGGGCAATTGGTCCTATCTTTAGCACACTGGTTGTCACTGCAGTGACTTCCGTTTTGAGTATGACGTCCATGGAGTGAGTCAGGGGGTAGCGATCAAACCAATAGGAATTTGTGAATTAACCCATAAAAACCACTGGGTATAAATATCACAAAATTAAATAGTGTTATGTTACATCCTTAAAGTAGTATTAAATCACCATGGGTTTTCAGTGTTTTTATCAAAATTATCAATATTGTTTATGATTTTTCAAGGCACAACCAACATGCATATCATGGTTTTGTTAGTGAGTGGTTCTTGATGGCACAATTTTGATAAGTAAAGTAAATAATATAAAGCAGGTAATCATTTATATTTTAATATAATGTAATATTTGGGAAAATGGCAAAAAGGTTTTAAACATTTAATATTCTGCATTTTTACAGTAGTCTAAATAAACTGTATAGTTTACTTAAGATAAATTGTTTGTTTCATTCCATCTTTCTGTGACAGTAGCAATAAATTGATCAACTTACCTAATACATAGGTTCTTTGTAAATGTTACTGCGTTGGTAATGAAATAATCCAACATAATATGATGCTAGCATCTTCCTACAAACCACAGTGAAAGTTACACCAAAATATAAAATACCATGAAAGAAAAACAATACAAACTATCCAGATAATTCAAGGTTGACACTAAAGCCATTTTTTTTTATTTTTCATGAGGTAGGGTTGTTAACCCTGCACTCAACCCCTAGCTCCGAGGACCAGGAGATCAATTTAGTCTGTCCTTTATCTCTATACCAATCTGGTTTGGGTGGCTCTACCAGGCCTCCCAGCAGCATAGCATGCAAGATCATGTGGGCATGCAAGCTATCCCATCAAGACAAGGTAATGATCTCGTAACGAGCCTTACATGAGAACATGTGTCATCCCTTTGCACAAAGAAGTATGTAGTAAGTAAAGATATGCAAATGTGCCAAATAACCCACACCTTCAATCTCTTCTAGAATCTCTTGTATATTCACTAACCAACTCACCTATAAACTATGGTAGCAAAAAAAGAACTCAGTCACCCTACATGACAGATCCTATCAGTAACCCGTCTACCCCACTGATTGGGTGAATGCAAATAGTTACCCTGTGGATATAACAAAGACACCAATACATCTACACTAGGCAGCAGTAGAACAAGCGATAGTGAGTTGTGCATTTTGAACATATGTCAGTTTAATACACAAATGATGTTTATTCTTACGTAAGCACAACAGTACATTTATATAAACATTGCTAATAAATAAATAAATATTGGAAGAGGACTGCTCTTGATGGCTTTGAGGAGAGAATAAATCCAAGGGGTCATGGCGTACCCCCTAAATACGCCACTGAGGGAGAATGTTAACTTTCCACGGTGAATTGACATGAATACCTAATTAAAAAAATTAATAAAGTAATGATAAATGAGAGCGTTACATTGTTTCATATGGTATCTGTTTACATATGTATGGGTATGTGTTTGAAACAAGGCAACACAAACATTCCTCTTAACCAAACAGAATACTGCTAAACAACACACAAATGACATCTGGATGATATACATGCTGTCCAAGAGAAAGTCCAGCTGTTTATCTCTATAAATAGTGAGACCACAGTTAGTCTACTAGTGCTGCCCAACTGACTGACCCATACAATTACAACCCCCCTTGACCATCCCACAGAATGCCTTCTGCTAGTAGAATCAAGGCGTCATTAGATCGATCAGACTTGAAAAGACACACACTTCATTTCTTCATCCTATGAAATGTGCCTAGAAATGTCTCCATTGTCAATGCAGACAATACAACCCTATCAAGGCACTAGGCGTCAGAAGTTAAATCAAGCCTGTAGTACAGGGGTGCTCTCAGCATCAACAAAAATAACAAGAAAACATCAGATTATTTTCTTTATTTCACAAGTAACTTGCAGTCAGTTACATTAATAAAAAAAGAAGTGTACATTTGTTAAAATCATCAAAAGAATTTATCATAAAAAAATGAATAGCCCCATGTTACGGTATACAGAGGTGGAGCCACTTGTGCAATTTTCCAGCTGATTTCTGACTGGACCCAGTGAAAAATTATCAAACAGTTTGTCCGGTGTCCGGTGATTTCATTAACATTAAATAAAAAAATTCCACAAATGAGCCGGCGTGTCATAGGTCTGAGTTTTCACGATATGAGTTCGAAATGAGACGAGCAAAAAAATTTATTTTGAGGAGGGACCTTTAATGTATCTAGACAATTTCACCCTCATCACCCTAAGACTTGTCTCCAATCAACGCCAGACAGCAATCAGCTTACATTGATAGAAAAACAGTAACAAGGGGGCATATGACCACTGGGTCTCTATTTCATTAATCCATCGTGACCAATAACATTTAATTTTAGCATTTCCTCAATTAAAGAACCAATAAGAACCAAAATTAAGCCACGAGTATGTCCATAAAACACTTATCTTCAATCCTGTGCACACAGAAACAAACAAAGACATAAGTGACGACGTTAATGCATACATTTATCTTGGCTTATAACGTTAACCCTTGACTGTCGACTGCCAGCATGCGGAGTCAGATTAAGAAGCAGCGGTTAGTTAATACCCGGGACATTCCCACAAGTCAAACATTCAATATTATGATCAGGCAAGTGCTATTACACTCATCTCCCAGTGTGATCATCAGGCCCACTGTCACACTGTGCCCTTTCACATTACACCAGACATGTACTGCACAGTACGTAATAGAAGCCCACACTCCAGCAACAGACACCCGTTAAAAACATCACCCAAAACAATATCTCTGTATATTTGATGCATCTTAATGCAAATGCCTTAATTATAATAATATTGTTATAATAGTAATAAAGAATTTTTTGGCATTACAGACATGAAGCATGTGTCATTTATATGTGAAAGAACAATGAAAAACAGGCACTGCATGTAGTAAATGGTATGTTAATTTACCACCATATGTCCTGTGTCTCGTTTCTCATGTTTTAGAGTTCTCTAAAAAGACAGTGTTTATGGGGAATATTGGGCACAGTAGCTCAATGTTTAGAATGTTGGACTTTCACTTGAGAGAACTGGGATTCAAGTTGGGCTTCAGTTCACTCAGCTGCATAAATTAGTACCTGGTTATAGACAATGATGGATGTGCACAGCAATTGCAGCGGGGCTGAATGATTCGCATAGAAGTCGAGTTGGTGTTGGAATGAACAGATCTGCCGGGGGGTGAAGCGTAAAGAACAGGTCTGCCAGAGGTGAAGTGTAAAGAATAGGTTTGCTGGGGTGAAGTGTAAAGAACAGGTCTGCCTAGGGGTAAAGTGTAAAGAACAGGTCTGCCAGGGGGTGAAGTGTAATGCTCAAAGTGAGCAGCCCAAAGGCCTGGATATTGTGCTATAAAAAACTTACCAATAATTTTGCAAAGAAGTACTGAGTGAGCAACTTTCCAAGAACTTGACCACAAGTGAGTACAAAGCAATAGTTAGACCACATTTGGAATATTGTATTCAAGCATGGAGGCCATATCGTAAAAAAGACATAGATAAGCTAGAAAGAATACAACGAAGAGCAACTAAGATGATTCCAGAATTAAGAGACCTTAGTTACGAAAGTCGCTTATTACAATGTGGTTTGACAACACTAGAGACCAGGAGACTAAGAGGAGACCAAATAGAAGTGTTTAAAATAGTGAACGGTTATGAGGATGTTGATAGGAATATGTTCTTCAAACTTAAAGAAGGCAGTAGAACCAGAGGACACAAAGCAGCATTAGTTAAGGAGCAGTGTAGGTTGGACATGAGAAAGTACTCATTCTCACAGAGGGTGATAAATGAATGGAACAAACTGCCAAACGATTGTGTTAATGCTAGTAGTGTGAATATGTTTAAAAATAGAATTGACAGATATCTGATAAGGGCGGGCTACACATAGATGTGAAAATTGTTGGACTCTCGATAAGCCAATGGCTTCCTTGTCCACTTGCCATCTGGAACTTGTTCGAGATGGCAATCTTGTTAAATCTTGTTAAAGTATGACTGATTTGCTGATACCTGCCCACAGGCCACATAATTCCAACTTCCTGATTCCAAATTGCTGATAGACAACTGTCATACATCACTCACCACTGATTGAACAGTTTGGACTAAGCTGACAGAACATTGTGGAGTTTTTCTGACTCAGCTGATAGATGACAGCAGCATGGATCAGAGATAAACTGGCTTATATAACTGACCATTCACTGGGCATGTTGGGTCACTCAAGTGGTCACTAGTCCAGCAACAAGCCGATTCTCCAGAACAGATTTACCTTACAAGTGACTGAATGCACAAACTGAGTACAGATATCAACCAAAGCACCATCTGGTACATAATGTACTTGACAGATAATGCATGTGTATCATGTGTACTACAGCTGCACAAATGCACATCAGCTACATAAGGTGGTTGGATGGTCAGATCATCAGATCAACTGTAAGAAATATCACAGCTGCTGGAAGTGTATTACAAGTGAACGATGTGTATTACAACTGAATTAATTGTACTATAAATGAATTTGCATTACAAGTGAATGAAGCATATTACACCCACATGAAGTGTATTACATGTCAATGAAGTGCATTAGATGTCAATGAAGTGTATTACATGTTAACAAAGTGTACCTGTGTCAACATCATGTACTAGAACAACAGGAAATTAAGAATTGAATGAAACTAGATTGCCCACTCCCTGCAGACCAGTGCCACTGTAGAAGATACCACAGCACTCTGTATCTTAGTAACCAGATTATCCACCAATGTGTGAGATCAACACAGCTTCAAATTAGCACCCAGCAATCATCCATGTGGTGAAAGATACCTAATGAGCTAATGATGCTGCCTGGGCGTAGGTCTACAGCTAACCACAGCAGCTAGTCAAGGCTACAAACCTTGGTTTCAATAATTCATGGATGCAAGAACATGATCAATGCTGGCACAGCGACGCAGACATGAATAAAGTAGCCTAATCAAAACAGAATTTCTCAAGAACACATCATCCACACGTAGTCAGGGATAATTAGAAAAACATGGTAATATAATCTAACATTGCAACTATGTATATCAACATGAAGACGTAATACTAATAGATGTTACTCAAAATTATTGACACATGGCACATTTGGTGGATAATAATCATTTGTCAACAAACTATTTGCAGAACAATCACATCATATCTACAACAAAGCTTACACAATCCTAGTAAGAAAATATTGAAAAAAAATGCCAACAATAATGGTTACAGTTATTTATTAAATTTAACCAAATATACAACGCTTGCATGTGTTAGATATGATACATGGTGTACATTGTTTCTTATTCATTGCAAAACAATATCTGGGAATATTTACTTGTCTATCTGCCTAATTATTCGTTGTATTAAAATAATGTCAGCACAATAAAAACTTGGATCATTGTAGCTTCTAAAACACCAATGAAAATATAAACTATGTATCTATTACATGCACACCTAGTTCACAATAATCCACAGGATGTTCAACATATGTTAGCTTTATTAAACATGTTAAATGAAGAGCATGCCTGGCGATGTTGGGGATCATGACATCCACACACAATTATGTCCTTTGCAGAACTTTGTCTGTACCTGTATGTCACTGGCTGGTCTTTCAAACCAAATGGTCAGACTACTCGTGTCTACTGCAGCTCTTTGTCTGCATCTGGCTTTGTCTCCTTCGATTGTTTCCTTGAATTATGGATTTTTCGATCGTCTTCTTCCGTTACAGCTCATACCTCTGTGTTTGTCACATATTATGTGACTAGAGTATTGTCGAGCTGCAGGCATTTCACCATACATAAATACACGAGTCATGTGTACATGGTGGGTCAGAGATATGGACCACTACTCTGTTTCAATGTCCTAGAATGCGTAACTGTCTTCATATTGTTTCCAATAACGGGAGACTTTCAAAGGGTGATTCGGACGTTATGCACTAGGGGGCACTATGAAGTCCTTTTGTTAATGGGAACTTGCTGCAGTTAACACACTTATTTTCACAGCATCCAAATATAGGGATGTTCACATTCATTTTATGTCATATTCATTCACGGGTACAAACAATTTCCTGCACATCTAAACTTTTATAAGTCATAATGGCATCTTCCTGATGAAATATTTTGGGCAAATTACTCCTTTTCTACAATGTGCCTGTCATTAGTAAATCCAGCAAAAACCAGTGAAATATTAGGAATCTGTCTACATTTTTTCTGTTTTTATATGTTGAGATCAACCACGTTTATTCTAAGAAACAATTATTGTCCTGCTCTTCGTTGAACCTCTTCATTTGTCATGTGTTGCTTATGAGAAAT
Organism: Lamellibrachia satsuma; assembly: GCA_033239005.1. Classification (NCBI taxonomy): domain Eukaryota; kingdom Metazoa; phylum Annelida; class Polychaeta; order Sabellida; family Siboglinidae; genus Lamellibrachia; species Lamellibrachia satsuma. Next base: position 111,733 of record BSQZ01000053.1, read on the forward strand.
GTTTTGTATTCTCCCAAGAAACCCAAATTCTGTTGTTGCTAATCCAATCATGCATTACTTGTGATAGCAAAACTAATAATTACAATCTTCTTTATGTTGTAATTTGCAAATGCAGTTTTTTTTAAATGTGCTAGAGAGAAGTACTTTCTAAAAACACAAAACAGAAATTCAAATAAAATACACATGTGCAATCAATATCAATCTTTGACAAAGACATACATTTCAGGAACACAATGCTGGGAAAAACAGCATTGTCTCTACTAGCAAGATAACATTACAGAAAACCCCTCATTGGTTTAATGGGCAAATAATTTATTTAACGGATATTTGGTTCATTAAGTTCCACCACATTTACTTAAGTAGCCCCTCACAAAGCTGCACAAACATTTTAAGTTTTATAGCCAAGTAGTAATATCAGGCAACTTTAATTGAGTCATTTATCCCTCCCTTTTCCATTATCTATTCTGTCAACATTACTCAGGAACTGTCAACATTTATCCTTGTGACTGACAGATGAGTGGTCAGTACACTGATGTCCACTTGTGAAACGGCAACAAACACAGGTCTGTGTGCCACTGTACCAGTTGACCACACCAATAAAGACTTGAAAGCAAGGTCTGGAAAAACTCGGCAACAAATGTGTTAAAAATTGTGTGATAAATTTTATCTAGTAACTTTTACTTCAAAGTTTTCTTAGGGACAGACAGATTTAAAACATTACACGGACAAGCCTGGATCATGGGTGCAGATCATTTTGTGCTATTCTCCTTCAAATGTGCAATGTTGCTTACGTTGATGTTTCAAAATGACAAAAGCATGGTTAACGAACATAATATTTAATATTCATGAATCATGATCCTTGAACTTGTATATTTGATGGCAACTCATATATATTGACGAAATATAGTTTCTTTGATTAGTTATTGTACTCTTCTCAGTGTGTCAGCAGCTTTGCTGGCGAGTTATTAAAAAAAATTTGTATACAAACAGTAGTCAGGGTATCCACCAGGGGTTGATGGTGAATGGGGTATCCACCAGGGGTTGATGGTGAATGGGGTATCCACCATAGGTAGATGCAAGCAGAAACGACTGGTCATATGAGCATGATAGATTTAGCATCCCATCAAGAATACAACAAGACAATTGGCCGGCTTGCCTAAGTCGGTTAACAGCAAAAAACACACCTACAAGTACAACAATCATTTTCATGTTTCGCAATATACATTAACTAGACACACGACATCACACAAGAGGTTCGTATTTCAGTTAATCCACGGTTATTTTTTGGACTGACAATGTTACATCCAATCAATGTATTGCATTCACCTCTTTAATAAAGCTAATGTGTCTGGTCTCCGCCTTGAGAGCTCTGCCGTTGGCAGGATTTAGGATAATTCCACACATTCCAGTAATTACTTGGCACGTTTCGTTGTAAGGATACCCAGATATAGCTTTAATGTGAAGTTGGTACAGCTGCTGTACACAAATATGTTACAACTATTTAATTCTTTTCTCTCAAACTGGAGCGTAGGAAGAACACTTTTTCAACACTGTTCTATTTTTCGCTGATTTTTCATCTCTTTCCAGGTGGTTCCAGACTTGGTCATTTCTCCAGCTACTGACCTCCCCCAACCATGTTTTGGTCTTCCCATTTCTTCCTTTGAGTATTCCATTTCAGGGCCTGTCTTGTGACATCGGTGATTATCTAGATTGTTATTTATCAATATTCTTACTTTTTCTTCCCTTGCATGAAAAAATATTCTGAACCGAGCCACTGGTTCAGTTTTAATAACATCACCCACAACAAACACATTTCCATCGCATAAATAAAAACACATATGCATAACAAACACACATAGATGTAAAACATGTATAGATGTGCCAGGCATTGTAGGTGGCCACAGAATCAATATCACTTTGCAGAAAGATGCTCTTAATGATTGTGTGGTTATGCTTATGGCAGAGATCCAACAGGCATCTCAACTGTCTAGTGATACAATAAGTGTCATATTATGTGGTGACTAGAGAGACAACAAATGTACAATTATTGTCCCCTGTGGTCTAAATTCGATATATCACTACTGTGGCATGATGACTGTATGATTAATGCAGTTTTGTGAAACAACCACTGAACAGTGCCGAGTCTGCACTGGACTGTGAGCTCATACCAACTGTAACGCATATTTATTAATCACAGAAATCAACTTCGATTCTCCAAGAGCTTCTGACGCTAATTCCAACCATTCATTGATACAACATGCAGTTACTCCAAACTTTTGCGATATATTACATTTTATGTACTGTGCAGTTTTACTTAAATTGTCACATCAGTTCTACTGTATTCTTGAAATAGTGTTCTGTCATTTCTACAAACACCAAAAATATTCTTTAAAAATATGTTTTCAATAATAAACACATAAATAAAAATATGTTTTCAATAATAAACACATAAATAAAAATATGTTTTCAATAATAAACACGATATTTTTGCCTAGATATGTGCGTTATAACACCATATACAAATCCATTGAAATAAGTCTATCGTTTCCACATCAATATAATTAACATTTTGTACCTACAAGTTCTTAGATCCTGGTTCCTAGTGCGTGATTAATCATTCTGCTACCGGTCTCGCGGTGACATGGCATTTAGTGTTTCCTGTTTAACTTCCTGTGTTTAACGTCGGTGCCGGTGGTGGCAATTATGTCGACACGACACGTTAGCACAGTTAAAGTAAGCTTCTACTTTCAGAAAGAACGGGTAAGGGCCAAATTGCATCCTGTTCCACGCCACTCAAAAAGTCAGGACAAAACAATGAACTTCTGAAGAACTCACTAGTAAAAAAATTCTATGGACTGCAACGTACAGGACAAGTCCGCGGACAGTCATACGACATAAAACATACGTCACCAGCGACAAATTATGCATGAAGTTAGCTAGACTCGTATTACCACATGACTTGATTAATGAGGGAACGTAACACATAAGACGAATCGCTCATAACACACTCACCGACACTCACTTACGGTGCGTTAGCGGGCAACGAGATCCGTCGAATTCTTCACCTGCGTCGCGTCCTGCTTAGCCGTGCACAGTTAAGTTGACGCGGTGACGCGTCGCGGTCGTAGCAACTATGTCTAACCGACGGATTGTCCCAATACTTATAGCAAATGCTTATGCGTCTCGATCTGCGGAAGATCATCAGGCACAACTTACCGCGATTCTTGCTCCGGACGCAACAGGTTTCTGTCGTAACAGGTGAAGCCTTTAGCAGCTCCAACGCAGTGGCAAGCAAATCGATTCGCAGCGGTTCCCACTTCCTAGTCCGCGGCTTAACTGGGTCAAAGGTCATGGCGGCGCCAACCGCTGACGTCACACTCGTCACGATTCGTGACTGTCAGCGATGATGCAGGACTGGAGGTCCGGGGCAGCGGTTTCACACAATCTCGTCACGATGTAATGATAATAATAACATACAAAGGCATAGGTGCATACAGTTATAAATAGTTAATAAATTGTATAATTATAATGTATGTATGTGTGTATGTATAATATATATATATATATATATATATATATATATATATATATATATATATATATATATATATATATATATATATATATATATATATATATATATATATATATATATACAAGATAAAAGTACATAATGTATACAATTGTATATACGTCATGCAGTTGACTAACATTTATTGAATTAAAATATAATCTCAATGGACTTCTATGAAAGAGAACAGTGCACACATTAACAATTACTACACCGTGGGTTTGCTGACTGTTCATAGCCTACTACACGATATAAAAGGCTAAATATGGATGAATGTATACGTTCATTAAAATAGTTTACATAGTTTGTAGCAAAAACGTAAATAATATTCAACTACAAAAAAAATTCCAAAATATATTTTTTTATTTTGTTAAATAACATACATTTTTTAAAGTACGTTTTTTTGAGTATATTTATTTAATCCGTACACAGTACATGTAATTTCCCAGCTAAGACATTTGTATGAGCACAAATACATTTTTTCAGCCTCGCAATATCATCACCAAGATCAGTAGAATATTGTTGGATAACGCATACTACTGAGCCAAAGCTCAACCCAACACATCAGCAGATGCCATTTCCATTCGAGCAATCTGCCAATCAAACCAATTTAGCTACGTTCGATTTTAGCAATAATTAACAACATGCACAGAAACTTACACCAATTTGATGTTTTACGTACATCATTATAACAAATTCAACAGCTTTGCATGGTCCCAATTTAACTAATATAAATTCCTAAATAAAATGCTAAATAGCTATTTAGATGCCCCATTATAAATAGCTTGCTATAATGTGTGACATTGGTTTACGTTAATTAGCAATATATGTAGCATACGTTATTTTAAGATTGCAATGACCGATTCGACGTGGAACAAAGGGCACCCCCGATAGCTTGGGGGCAATTAAGTCGTAAGGGTTTCAGCATTTAAAAACTAAATGTAGTTGTCTTTTAGCTAGATCGGCAAATCCATTCTTATACAATAAGGACCATGACGGGAATTCCCAGCAGGCCGTCACGTTTGAACAGACACTCTAGCGATTGGTGGGAGGTTCGCGGCAAATTTGAGAAAATGAGAGAAAAGAAGTATGCTTCTTCCCCAAAGCAGGAGACTTGGCACGTCTGTTGCTTTGATTATAATTGCATAAGACAAGCGCTTCTATTTTGCACCATGCATATGCGTAGGAGCTTAAATGAGTAGCGGTCAAACGTTTACGCCACACCAGCGTCATTTCGTATTCCTGCCTCTTGATGTAGTCAGTACATTTTCCACAAGGTGGCAGCAGTTTCGTTGAAAGACATTGTGGTAGCCGTTTATTATTTTATAACATTTTAATCGGATTTCGGCAGAAAACGACGCCTCTCATTCTCAGACGGCGTAGCTGATGTCATTGGGGTACTAACCATGGAGTGAATTCGTCGCACATATGTTATCTGGATGAGTGCCGTCGGAGAAAAGTTGAACTTAGAACAAAAGTTGCTGACCGTGCTTCGCCAGCCGTAGCATCTGTCGTCAGCGACAGCGACCGTGTCTATGACTGTGCGTAACCCAAACGACACCCCACATTAAAGTAGCATTGTTTTGCTTTACACGATAGTTAAATGCCCGAACAATGTTTGTAGATGTCAGTTTGAGTGGACAGTAACATGGTTTTACGATCGCCATTGAAGGGAAGCATTGGCCACTGCGTTTTGTCGATCTGGTGAATTTTATCAATGTTTTCTTTGTTTTCTCGATAAAATTATTCCTAAAATTAATATGTAGGCCCTACTAATTGAAACTGTAATTGATGAATCAGTACGTAACAAGTAGTGTGCAATTGGAATAAGTTTCCATAAAAATTATAATGAAAAATGAACTAAACATTGTCATTAATTAACTGCTTACTGCCTTACAAAATAGGCTTGAAACTTCAATGAATACACAAAATAAGAATACTTGGTACTGAATACTTGACAAAAAGTGCTGAAGGAAAGGTAGCACTTATTAAGACCATTTTACATAAGCAAATTTTTTCGACCGACACGATGATGTGCGATATCGTGCTGCCGTAGACACCTAGACTGATTAGCGAGACCAGTTTGTAGCAAGAATGTGTTGTAGAGAATAGGTTGTTTTCTGCCATTTTGCAGCAGTGGCCAATCAGTGACCGGCAGCATGGTGTTTTATCAAAGTTGAAATCAGGAGTTGTAAGTCGCAGTGTCTAAGCATATTTGGCTTGGTGCACATGCTCAAATGGAGCTTACCTTGCAAAATGGGATATATTGATTGGATCTCGCGACACTTTGCCGCAGCTGACTGTGCACATCTAAAATATTCGCAAGAGTCACTCTTTGGATGTGTTTTTTTTAACTGTTTATATATTATTCGCTGCCACTTGAGAAATACAGACCATATCTCATAATACAAAAAAACTTGTTAAAAATGCACAAAACTGTGAAAAATGTCTCCTGCACTTGTAAAACTTTCAAAATTTAAGAAAATCCATTGATCAGAGTTACGGCTAAACCATAAGGGTCGGCATATATGGACTGGGCAGTGAGTTAGTAGACATGTATGTGGGAAACAGTGGCATAGTGGTTAGAACATTGGGCCATCAATCGAGAGAACCCGGGTTCGAATCCTCTTGCTGCTGTTTTGAAGCTTTGGCAATTTGTTCACACCACCTTGCCTCAGTTCACTCAGTTGTACAAATGATTATCTGGCTAAAGACAGAGGTTGATATGTGAATGAATGGACTTCGTGCAGTAATTGCAGCATAGCTGAATGCTTCCCAGAGATGATGTAGGAATGAACTGGTCTGCCAAGGGGTTCCAAGGACTGGCTACTGCACTATATGAGAAAGTATCTTTAACGTGTTTGTCTGTTTGTGCCCCTAGTGGTGATGGCTGTGATCGAGTAGGGCGAGAGGCAGAGAGCGAAGATGCAGTGTAACAACCGGAGTTCCAGATTCCTCAAGATGCAACAGGGCAGCGTGATGGGAATATCATTTCACCCCAAGGTGGGTTTGACAGCTTACCCTTCAAGTATCCATAGGTCTTGTTTTTGCCCCATTTGTCCGAAATGCTGATGAGTTTGTCGGCGAGTAGTACAGTACCCATATTAAAAAAATTAAGTAATCATTTTCATCTAATCACAACTATTGAGAATTATTTACTCAGTGTTTCGGCTGAGTCGGTATACCTCCTTGGCTCAATCCATGATTGGAGTCGTCTTTTTTATCCATATCGCCTGCTTGCCATGCCTGGTGAGCAGAAGAAGAACTAATCATCCCAGAATTCAGTTCTTGGTGAAGACCGAAATGTTGAGTAAATATCAATAGTTGTGATTACAAGAAAATCGTTACTTCATTATTCTCTACTAGCTTGATGAACCTTTTCATGAACATATTAAACAAACTTTTTAAATGATGCATCTAGCTGTTTAATTTTATTTCAGGGATCTTGTGCCTTTTGATGCATTGGTGGAATGTTTGTACTGAAATTATTTTGTTGACATATTGACCATAGGATTATGATTGTATGAAGAGTCCAACAGACTCCAACAATTATTCATCTCTGTGTAACCCGCCCTTCTGAAATATTTGTAAGTTGTTTTTAAACATATTCATGCATTTAGCATTTCCATAATCAGTAGATAATTTGTTCAATTTATTTGTCGTTCTCTGTGAGAATGAATACTTTCTGATAATCAATTTACACAGCTCCTTCAGTTAGTTGAAAAAACTGATGTTGATGTTTTTCTTTCATGAAATGGGAATGTTCTAACACAGTTGCAGCTCATAGTTGGTGAGTGATTAAAACGGTTTGTCTGCTTTCAGGATCGTTATATTTTCTGTTCTGGAGCCAGCGATGGGAAGGTGAATATTTATTCTGCCCAGAAATGCCAGTTTCTTCAGAGTTACCCCGTAAGTAATATGTGTATGTCTAGTGTAGTTCATGATAGCATGATTATTGGTAAATAACACCTGTAAATTTATTGCAAAGTTTTGAAATATTGAAATACAGTGCATAATTAAGAGTATCTAGATACTGTCGATATTTCCAAGTAGAATTATGACCCAGGAACTTGATACAACAATAAGATAATTCCTTCACAGACTCGGATATTATGTTGACATCTTAGTTTAGAATATAAAGCAGGTGATACAGTAGTGACATTAGTTTATGTAAGATTTCTGTCAACATGGACTTTGTAGGGATGACCATGGCGTCATGTTGATGAGGACTCTTCCAGTAGATGTGATTCTGTGCTCAGTGATGTGTTTGTCAGTAATGCCGCTAGGCTTGAAATTGATGTAGATGTTGATACCAAAGTCTTCCAACATGTACGTAGTAGGAAAGCAACTGGTCCTGATGGCATTTCAGCTTTTTATTGAAAACATTTGCTGAGGAGCTGGCACTGGCTTGGTGCCCCATATTCCAACTTTCAGTTGATAGCCACAGGGTACCAATACTCTGGAAAACCTCATATATTACTCATGTACCAAAGAAAACTTGCCCAAAAGAAAACAATGATTACAGACCTGTTGCACTTACATCAATTGTCATGAAATGTTTGGAATGCTTAGTGGCTTGTAAACTGAGTTTAGACACTCAGGACTATTTTGACCCATTCCAATATGCCTGTCAACACTGTTGTCCATTTAATTTTGAAACACTTAGACAAGCCCAAGGCTTATGCTAGACTACTGTTTATAGACTTTAGCTCTGCGTTCAACCTATCCAACCTCACACCCTGCTCACTAAGCTGAAACAAATGAATGTCAATCCATATATCATCAAGTGGTATCATTCTTTTCTAACAGGCAGAGTGCAGCTTGTTAAAGTAAATCAGACTCTTTCCCAAACTGTGGTAACAAATACCGGTGCACCCCAAGGTTATGTCAATTTGCCAATTTTATACATTTTATATACAAATGACTGTACCAGCAGCAGTACTAACAACTACATTGTCAAATTTTCTGATGACTCGGCTATTCTTTGTCTGTTACATGCTGATTCTGACATCAGTATGTACACTTCTGAAATTGAAAGCTTAGTACATTGGTGTGAGAACAGCCACCTCAAACTCAATGTTAGTAAGACGCAAGAGATGATTTTTGATGCTAAATGTATTGTTGCCGATCACTTTCCTGTTGTTATCCATGGTGAAGAAATTGCCCAGATCGGTCAGCACGAATACCTAAATGTCCATCTTGATAACAAACTTAGCTGGAATGTCCATGTTCACAGTGTGTGCTCCACCAGCGGTTGTATTTTTTCCAAAGACCGAGAGCTTTTGGTGTTAATTAGAAAATACTTGTTCTTTTTTATTGCTCCATTATTGAAATCATACTGCGCTATGGGATTACTGTCTGGTTTGGCAATCTGTCTATTCAATCGAAATCAGAGCTTTCTTGCTTAATGAGAACTGCATTGAAAATAACAGGTTCCACTTCTCCCATGATCTCCCTTCAGGAGATTTTTGAACAGACATTAAGAAGACAGTCAGTCAAGATTAATTATGATACCAAACATGTTTTACACAATGCCATCTGGCAGATGCTATAGAACTCCTCCGTGCAGGCTTAACAGATACAAATACTCATTTGTACCACTGTCCATTAAACAACTCAACTCATGATGCCTGCTGCAACAGTGTCACTTGTCGTTCCTATATCATAACTAGTAATGTGTATGCAATGTATATAGTGTCTAATCATTATTTATTTGTGTATTTATTTTTATTATTATTACTTTTATTTTTAGTCTGTTTCACTGTCTACTTATCTGCCGCTTTTTTACAGAATGGTTTTATGTATATATTGAAGTCATGTCTGTTCTTATCCAAGACAAATTTCTCAATTCATTGTTGAGACAATAAAGAATTATCTTATAATTGTTTTCCATGAAGTTATGAATTTCCAAGATGTTGGAATGTATTACAGCACTGTGTGGCATACAGTTAAAACAATTTTAAACCATAGTGGTTCTATAACAGTTCACTGCATGACTCCCCTCCCCTTTAGAACACTTTGTATGAATAGACACATAGTCTATGTGTCTATTAGACATTTGTGAACGGCCCTTCAGCGAATAACAAGTAACCACTACATCCGATCATTTTCTGTTTTGTTCCATTTCTCGTTCCCAGTTTCTGTACTTTTCGTTCATGCCAGTGATGCTGTCGATCCTCACGTTTCAGATTCGAACGGCTGGTCTTGCCAGAAACATCAACGCAGTTCGCTTTACGTGTGAAGGAAATAAAGTAGGTTGGTAGAGATCCCGCTTTTCCTAGTCGTGTATACATGTAATTAGTATTGCAGATAACTGTTATTATGGTGACAGCGATACACAATTGCCACTATGCTATGACTATATGCAATAACTCTTCTTAATTAATATTGATGTTTCAAGAATGACTTCAAATATCCTAATTTTAACTCTAATATGAATAGAGAGTGCCATTAAAAATTTTAACTCTAATATGAATAGAGAGTGCCATTAAAAATTTAAGCTATTTTTTGTCATGTGGACTCAATTTGGCATGATCATCAACATTTATTTTATACATTCACAAAACAATAACTCTAATGTCACACGCTATAATTAAAGGTACAGAGTCTGATTGTTTTATAACAATCATGTTATGATACTTGTTGTATAAACTACATCTATTCTCATATCTTGAATTTTATTTTAATTTGATCGTAATCTGTATAATTTGATTGGTAGGAATCAAATATCATGTTTACATTGCCTGCTGATTGGTAAGGTCGACATTCAAGATGTTCAAATTATATAAATATATATATATATATATATATATATATATATATATATATATATATATATTATATATATATATATATAATATATATATATATATAATATATATATAATATATAATGTAATTTCACGATAAAAAGTAAATCAGACTTTGTTCCTTTATGTGTGCACATGATACAATAAACCAATTTATTACGCAGGTAATTGCTACAGATAACACGCTATCTACAGTTATATATACTGTCTTGCACGGTGTGATGTCCTGTACAAGAAAAAAAATAGTACCACACTCTTACTAACATGTGCCGAACAATTAATTAAACCGGTGCTCAAATCATTAATTACTGCTTTATTGCATTAAATATGTTGCAGTGTGAGTTATGAACCCTTATAATAAATACCTTTTTGAACCATATTGGGTTTTATGCATGAGTTGCTTCAGAAAGTTGTATTGGGCTCGCAAGCTCACTCAATACAAGCTCACTCAATACAAACTCACTCAATACAAGCTCACTCGATACAAACTCACTCAATACAATATTCTGAAGCATAAAACCCCATATCGTACAATATTGGTGTTTACATGCAGGTGAAATGCTGTTGTTTTTGCTAAACTATTAAGGTCGGTAGAGATGTGCACCAGCTTGGATACCCACCTGTGTTGAAAGCATCCTTCCATTGTGTCATGCTGATGGTCATGCCAATGGTGTTTTGTGACATTCTTGTCTTGCATGGTCCACAGATTCTTGTGACAAACACAGCACGCCGCCTGGTGGTCATTGACGTCGAGAGAGGACACCAGGAACTCTGCTATGATAACTGTGAGTGTCTATAGTTTATCCCTCAAAAAGGGCACATATGGCATAATTAAAACACCCAGTATACACATTCTAGAGCCACCTCCAGTAATATTGTAGCCATCAGTTGCTGATAGCAGATGTGGTACTAATGATGTATTTCGTGGCTACTTTACTAGTTGTCTTGAATAAACTCCAGGTGCAAAATCTTATTGTATTTTATTGTAAACTCATGATATGTAGTATAAACTACCGTATTCGACCTAATAAGCATAAAGTATGCTTAAAAAAAATTGGGCCATGAAGAAATATCAAGGAATCTGTTCTTATAAGCATGCACCAAAATTAGTTTCTCTAAATAATAAGGTAACTGTCTAACATTAGTGATGTCACTTGGTAACTAATGTAGAACAGTTGAAAAGTGGTGCCAACTGTTTAACACTAGATGGGGACACTATTCAGTTGCTCCACACTAGTCAAATTACAATAATTATGGATCCTGCTAATTAAAAAGGGGTGTACGCTAATCAGGGCATGTACGCTTAATAGGTCGAATATGGTATATCTATTCTAATATGATGACTGCCCAAATGTGTTTAATGAACTTTAATGGGTGTGACTGGGCTGCGTGGACGGCTGATCCTATGTCTTGTATGTTTCAGGTGCCTTTAATGGGCGTGACTGGGCTGCGTGGACAGCTGATCCTATGTCTTGTATGTTTCAGGTGCCTTTAATGGGCGTGACTGGGCTGCGTGGACGGCTGATCCTATGTCTTGTATGTTTCAGGTGCCTTTAATAGGCGTGACCGGGCGGCGTTGGCGGCTGATCCTATGTCTTGTATGTTTCAGGTGCCTTTAATAGGTGTGACCGGGCGGCGTTGGCGGCTGATCCTATGTCTTGTATGTTTCAGGTGCCTTTAATGGGCGTGACCGGGCGGCGTTGGCGGCTGATCCTATGTCTCCCAATATGGTTGTCTGCTCATATGTCAATGGCAAGGTAGGAAGATCTCAACCGCTCTGCACAAAACATACCTGATGGTTCTACATGACTTCTGGTTCAAGCTCTGTTGATTGCATGATCTCAATGAATCTGCTGTCTATTTTCTCAGAATATTTGCCTCGTGAAAGGTGCCGTCTATATTCTGTTATTTCAAACCACACATTTTACACCCTGTTCTTACCTACCTACCTACCTACCTACCTCCCTGTGCTATCAGGCACACAAGGCAGAGAACAACCAATGCCATCCATCTCTATCTTCAGCCATTCTGTCTGTCTTTTGTCCTAATTGTTCACAAAAAAGGAATACTTAAGTATTTTACATTGAAATGGTCTTTGAATTGTTTGTTTGATTTCCATGTGTTGTGATACCAATACTTACCTGAAAAATGCTTAAATACTTTGTGAAGTGGTAATTTAAATAACAATTTAAGGTGCTTAGTTTTCAGTTGTCCGAACAGATGACTTGGGATGTGCTTTGCACTTCAACAGTAATGCGTCTGTTGCTGCAACTTATCTCTGTAAGATATGTTTGTAAGTTTACCTTTTAGTACCTTTCTACATTAACATATTTATATTTTGTTCCAGGGTTTAACTTTATTTGATCTCAGAATGCCTATACCATTGGACTTTCTGTACGATGTGAGTATGTTAACTAGCTTATGAAGATTATATTATACTTATGTTTAAAAATAGCATACAACGACAAATGTTTTCTGCAGTTGAAGGTGCTAAAAACATTAGTTCAATAGTGGATGATTCTTCAATTATTAAATTAGGACTGTTTGACTATAAAAAACTTATGTTGTCTGAAAATGACTTGTTCCTCATGGTAATTTCCCACCCTGAATCAATCATGGTTATGAGGATGCGGTCACATATCTGTCTGAACTACTTTCTGTTTATTATTGGCCATTAATTTGTGACCACCAACATTAAATATTGTGTCACTTCTTATCCAATCTCAGTTGTGATTTCTACGTAGGTTCACGATGGCACAATACATGACATCATATTCCTGCAAGAGAGCTGGCCTTGGGGTCACGGCGAGAGGTCAATGGTCACCGTGGGGTCAGACGGTCTCTGTAAGGTATGGTGGTAGCTGTATTTCTTGTAGTAGGTGTTGTTAGTGAACACTGCATGATTCCTTGCTAAATTCATTAACTGTATGATTGGCTCTCTCTAAGATTGTATTAATTGAGTGATTGGCTCTCTCTAAGATTGTATAAATTGAGTGATTGGCTCTCTCTAAGATTGTATAAATTGAGTGATTGGCTCTCTCTCTAAGATCTTCTAAGTTGTGTAGTTGGCTCTGTAGTATATCTGTGTGTGTATACGTATCTGTGGGTATGTACTTATATACATATTTATGTACAAATAAAAAAATTCTGCTAATGTGGTTGTCCACTACTACATCTGTTATTGAAAACCTGGCAATTGTGACCATGTCAAAGCGAAATAAAAGTCATTGTTTTGAGGCTATGCAGCCAAAAGAGATAATAAAAAACTCAACATGTGCAAGTATAATCAAGAATATCACGCCACTGGTTTACTCAGAATGTGTTCTACAAGTGGGAGATTCAGGTCATTTCTCCAGTTGACTGAGCACTGACATGTTAGCTAACATGACCGATAAGCGGATGGTGAGTTCTGTGAAAATCGGGGTAACCTAGACTACTATGGCATATTACAGAAGGCCGACATATGCAGAACCAACGCAAAGTCTCAAACAGACATGTTATTTTACCTGAAAGAAGACTAATTTAGTAAACAAAGGCCAAAATATGTTACATAAGTTGAGTTTGGAAGCAAACAGCATAGCCATATCATATTGGCAAATATAGGAATAGGTGTAAATATATTTTTCATTTGACGAGCAAATTTTGCTAGATGGACACTGGTGACATAGGATTATCTAACAGTATGGCGCGGCCCTTGAAATTAAGATGCTGTGTTCATCAAGGTTTTTCTAGTAAACCACTGGCATGATATTCTTAATTGTATTTGGAAATGGTTATGTTTTAGTAACTCTTACAGGTGCATAGGCCCAAAACCATGACTTGTTTTCTTTAATTTAAAAGTACTGCCTGTGGATATAGACTTTGACTGTTACATCACTGCGATAATGGTTCCAGGTGAGCACTCTAGATGGCAGGAGGTTACATGTGATTGAGGGGGAGCATCCATTGAACTCCGTGGCAGCGACACCCGAGGTATACAACTCCTCCCGAGACGATGGTTTTACGAGTAAGTGTAGGGAGCAGTGAGCGTACACTGTACACTAGAGCGTGCAACACAGAGAATGTGACCAGTTTTGTGTGACCATTTTTAATTAGTCACAGTCATATCATCTTATATTCAGCAGGTGTTATTTGTGAGCCAAAACTCGACCATGCATCCATTGTGCAGTTCCTTAATTGGATAATAAATACTTTCCATTGACCAACTTAACACCTGCTCAAGAAGCATACCGTAACTGTTGTTGCTGTTTGATGGGCACGAGAATTTTATAGCGAATAATAATGACATTCGATTCAAATAGCTATAATTTGTTCTCACTGGACACGTGAAGTGTATGGGTTTGGATCCAACCGTTCCATATGATAAAAAGTTGTTGGTGTGACTTAAATTATGTCTGCCTGTTTAGATCACGGTGTTTGTCAGCCATGGAAATGTGTGTTATGCAGGTCTTCTGACACTTGGTGGCAGCACTGTGACCAGTTATGCGCCTGATACTGGACTTCGGGAAACTCTAACCGAGAACAAGTCTGCTGCCGTCCTGAAACTCAGGTATGAAGTGTTGCAACTCTCCTTGCAAGGCCTCTCAACAAACACCAGTCTGACACCAACTCTGACTTGGTTATTTTATCAATGTCCCAACCACCCCTCTATGAATAGATTGTGTTTTAGTAGAAATGATGTTCAGGTTTTGGTTTTTATTAAGTTTTTTTACATCGATAAACTCATTGAATTTTATCATGCTTTTGTACGTAAATAACTTAATAAAGATGAAACCAGAAAATCAATGGGAGAAATCATAATATGAAATATGTCAAAAGTGATGTATTTTATTCAGTTTAGGAGGATGTTAGAAAAATTAACAATATTCGGAAGTTCTCCTGCCAGATTGGGAAGGTCTGTGAATGTGGCCTTTGGCTTTTCACTCATCGTTAGGTTCTTTGGGACTGTCCAAAATTATGTAACACCAGCGGGGGTGGGGGTGCATGTTACAGGGTGTTACAAAGGTGAGGGGGTGGTTACATAACACCACTGAGGTATGTATTTTGCTTCACAGCTCCCTATCTGATTGATGGGAGCAAAACTCACAACTTGTTCATATGCAGTTTATGAACAAGCAACTCGCTAGTAACAAGAAAAGGCATTACATATCCTTTGAATGGCTTCTTGTAGATACTCAACACAAGGTAGTATCATGTACACAGTGTGTGGGTGCCTGTTGTAGATACTCAACACACAGTAGTATCCTTTACACAGTGTGTGAGTGCCTCTTGTGGTAGATACTCAACACACAGTAGTATTCTGCACACAGTGTGTGAGCGCCTCTTGTTGTAGATACTCAACACATGGTAGTATCCTGTACACAGTGTGTGAGTGCGGCGTGCTGCGTCGCTACCGCCGCTGGCCCGACCATCATGTCTACCTCAACGACGCACTTCACCACAAGAGCGACATTGAAGACTTTGACATATCTCCATATGACGAATGTATCCTTTCCCAGTATCTCCAAGATTACCATGGCTCTTGGCTTTTAGGATCCACATAATATCAATCCACCCACCTGTTGCAATGGGCATTTAAGATTGCATTATGTGTGTAAAAGATAGCAAGTTAAAGCTTTGCATTTACAATACCAAAACATATGATATCATCAGGAAAATGTGTTTGCTACCATTAAATTATCTACATCTGTGGTACAGATCTAGCCAATTTAACACCAGCAGCAGCAAATAAAACAGATTCTGTGTTGGTCCTTCGCAATTGTTAATGCCTGTTAATTTTTTTAAAGTCTATACTCCTAGTTTTCCTTGACCGTTTACGTCCAGATCTCGTGACAGCATCAAAAGACCGCACGATTGGGGTAGTGCACCTCGGTGGCCCGAATCACGGGACATCAGAGTACAGCGAACTGACATGACACGTTTTTCCCGCACACCACATCTAGATCATTTATATAGTATCAGTTTTGTATAAGATAGAAATCTAGTTTCTTTTGATTTTATTTCAGTCCTCTTGTAGGACCGTCATGGGACCATGAATGATCACGAAATGGTGACTGCTCCATTTGATATTCTTGTATGAATGTGGTTAAAGATTAAGATATGTCCATATTTTCATGGATAGAAACACCACTTGTTATTTTGCATTTAATACGATACATTGATATTTATACATTCTGATATAAATCGCTAATGAAGCTATTCAGCGAGTCAGAGTAAGCAGACTATTAACGTTTGTCCAACATGTGTGATGCTTCGTGAGTTAAGATACTTGTTTCACTTTGTAATTACCCAGTGCGTACAATGCTTTTGTTGAAATTTTTATTGTAGAAAAAATGATGTCAATTTAAATATATAGAAGTATCAAAGCGTGCAGTGTTCCTCGTGACTTCCTCGGTTTGCTCCATGTGTGTATTTCAATATGAATACAGTATCTGGAATATAATATAATATATAAAATAGTTCTATTCTGCTAAAATCCTGGGAGACCAAGCTCGGCAGTGCACCAAAACAAATAGGGTTGAGCAGTTCCTAATCAATCAGCAGTTCCAGTTGTAAATCGTTGGATTGGTACACTGGGGAGCTATGGAGCAAGTTTAAACAGGTGGGTTTTTAGTTTACGGTGGAATGTTATATTTTCTACAGCCTACACTAACGGGGAACGAGTTCCACAGAGTCGGTGCAGCAACTGAAAAGCTCTAGTTCTGACATTTGTCTTAACACTGGGAACAAAAACTAGATTAGAAATAGATGATCGACGCCGTCTGGGCTGTCTTGCAGGAGTTAACATTGAATGTAAATATGCTGGTTGCTTGGATGAAAGTGCTTGATAGGTAGTTGTACAGATCTTAAAAATAATGTGATATCGGGCAGGGAGCCAATGCAATGATTTAAAAAGTGGTGCTGAGTGAGAGATACGAGGAGACCGGTTCACTACCCTTGTCAAACAATTTTGAGCACGTTGAAGTTTCAAGATGTCATTGAGAGCAATATTATTGTAAAGGGAATTGCAATAGTCAAGTCTGCTGCCAACAAGAGCATATATTCGGATGTTTCTAGGAACCTACGAAATTAAAGAGAATTCATTGCTCAAATAGGTTCCAATGTTATGAAAATACAGATGGGATCCTTTAGATGAGCATACATAAGAAATTAACTCGAAAGTTTTTCAATGAAAGAAATGGTGAAATGTTACTAACTAGCACATGCCCTGCTGACATGGCTCACAAAAAGTTAATAACTGATAATTTGCAACTACAATCAAGAATATCGCGCTACACTGTAGCGGTTTAGTCAGATTTTTTTCTCAGAGGGATATTCTGGTAATTTCTCTGTTTAATGGGGGCTGACAGCATGACCGATAAGCGCATGCGCAGTCCTATGAGATCAGGTATTATAGACTACCGTGTGACATATTAAGTGCAGCGGGTATATACACAACCAACAGTCTCAATCAGAGGTGTTATGTCAGAAAGGAGATTAGTTCAGTAAACAAAGACCTAAATAATGGTTACAAAAGCTGAGTTTGGACGCAAACTGCATGGCAAGTATAGGAGTAGGTGTTTACAAATATATCGCCAGACTACTGCACCCGTGACGTAGGGTGATCTAACAGTACGGCACAGTCCATGAAATTAAAATGCTGTGTGTTCAACAAGGTTTTCCTAGTAAATAACTTTAAGTATGTTAACTTTTTCTGTCAGAGAAACGGGACAGACCAATGGAACAGGCCAGGGAGCAAGTGGTAAGCACACCTAATGGCTGACACTGACAGACACACCTAATGGCTGACACTGACAGACACACCTAATGGCTGACACTGACAGACACACCTAATGGCTGACACTGACAGACACACCTAATGGCTGACACTGAAAGACACACCTAAGGGCTGACACTGAAAGACACACCTAAGGGCTGACACTGACAGACATACCTAAGGGCTGACACTGACAGACACACCTAAGGTCTGACACTGACAGACATACCTAAGGGCTGACACTGACAGACATACGCACAGTGAAAATCACTTAAAAGCAGCTGACAAACAACATTTATTCTCGGTCAAGATTTCACTTCACATGATGAAATATAATATGTAAACCTATTTGACATGAGTTCACACTTAAATAAATAATCTTAAAGGTTGACATTGGTCAATTTTAATTATGCAATCATTCCATGCAGGCTTGCATATCACTATCAGTAAGCCAACATATCATTGAACATATTGCACAATATAAATATTTTGCACAAGTGATATATATATATATATATATATATATAAATATACATAATTATATATATATATATATTTACCTACCAACTAATTTGCAACATTTTAGAAATGAGACTATATACAAGCATCAATGCAAAAAGCAGTAATTATATAAAATTCATAAACACCTTTCCCAACATGATTTTTTGGCATGTCTCATTCTGACATAATGAATGTCTTCATCATTTTGTTTCCCGTTTACGTACAAAATGAAAGAACATACCATTCCTTTTTAATCGCTGTGTACAACAATCACAAATTAAACAGAAAAACCAATTTGTAATGTTGCAAGGAATATGCCTTGTGCGTTTCCTTACACGCAATTCTAGATTATGTATATACTGACAACTGTTAGATGAAAGCACAGCTGTAGCATCCATTATTGACCTATTCCTAGAACACAGCAAAGCAGTCTCCATTATTATACACGTAATAAATGCATCAGATTTTTACCACCACACAAAGTGGACTTTTAATGAAATATTTGTAACAGTATATGCCCGTTAAGATTTGATAACTCTGACCTTCAGTTTTCATCTGCAATTTAACATTTATCGCCAATATGCTGGTTCAGGAGGAAAATCAAGAGGCAACAAACACCCATAGAATGAAGCCTTTACATATTGGTTAACTGTAAAAATACAGTATTGTGTGGATGCGTTCATCTTACACCATTGATTTGACTTGAATTGCATTAACCTGTGAAAATGTTGTTATCCTTCATGCTGTGGTCATGGCATACCATCAAAATACAAAACACCTGCATGCGCTTGAAATAATCATTGATCGGAAAAAAAATATTTTATTTCGGAAAATACATTGATGCACGCCGCTAAATGAGACCGACGCTAACCCGCCTCTCACATCAACCCAACTCTGTCTTATCATCAATGTTTTCAGATAATCCCTAAACAATATGGTTAGCTATTGTCTGTGGTTTGTTTGTGTTTTTGCCTGGCCCCAGACAACCATTTTACGTGGTACACCCGTACGTAAAAGACTATACGACAACGGCGTTCTCGCGCGGTGATGGCGCTTCTGCGTAGTAATCTGTGTCGATGTTAAGGTCGGGACTGAAAGTGAGATGGACGTCGGCATGGTACAGTGGGTTGGGACCCTCCTCGTCTATCTGGGTGCTGTCGTAGAAGTCGTCAGTGTCGTCAGTCTTGGGTGAAGCGTTGTATGACTGGTGCGGCAGACTCACGGTGTCATCATCGTCGTCATCGACATGGGCCTTGTAGGAGAAAAGGATGTTCTGTGGCCGGGTGATCCTGAAACAGCAGCAACTGATCAAGACCCAGCACTTGGATCTACAGATGCATCGATTATTATATTCTCACATTCAAGTAATTCAATCCAGTGACCGAAACTTAGATATAGCATATCATCTGACCTAATCCAAAATTGAAATGCCAATTCTAAAAGATAACTGCAGGGCTATTTATAAAATAACATAATTAAACTGAGTAAGCCAAACTTACTTCCAAATTAAGCATAATTATTAATTTAAAACAGTGTGAGTTAACTACAAAATCCTGTAACAAAACAGTTCAACTTACAAAAAAAAACTGAATTTGGTTGACACAAATTATTTGCCAATTAATCAATTTAATTTAAAATGACAGTGTGAGTTCACTAAAAAAAATAATGAATGGTTAAAATCAAAGTTGCTATTTCTTTCAAAATGCACCACACGATACTGACCTGAAGAAATCACACAGGAATGCTCTATACACAAGTGCAGCAAAACATGTGAAGTAGATGTAGGCTGTCACATCCACCACGCTGAGATGAAAAGACACAAAACTAACATTTGTCCAAAGAAGATCACATTCATATAAAGTTTAGAAAGATTTGTGTAAAGTGTACAATGATTCCTGTAAAGTTTAGAAAGATTCATGCAAGGTAAGGTTTAGAAAGATTTTTTGCACAATTGTGATTCATGTAAAGTTTAGAAACATTCATATAAGGTTTAGAAACATTCCTATACAGTTTTGAAACATTCATGTAAAGTTTAGAAACATTCATGTAAACTTTACAATCATTCTTAAATAAAGCCAAAAATGTAACTGAAAAAAAAACTGGTGTAAATCCAGAAATGTAACCGATTGATGTCACAAACAATTACATGTTACTGTAAATAGCAAGTGCAACAAGAGACAATAAAAATTGTCAGATCCAATACATGACTGTTTGCCGAACAACCAGGTCTGATAAGGTAACAAACAAGGCTACCGCTGTCAGGTATTTTGTCCTATTTTTCGTTGCATTTAAGGTCCAAACATTTTTCTTTGTGAGAAAAACATAGCGCAGAGCTGTTTCAGCGAGAAATTGATGTGGGAAAGTTTAATCTGGCAGATGCCGCCCAAGTAATGTAACAACGTAAACATGGCTGTTAAGCCAAAGCTTGGCAGATGCCATGCTCATGATTAGTGCCTGTGCGGTAGAAGAACTGCTTGAGACGTACCACATGCCGTATTGAATGTGGTAGTGGAGTAAGGCGCTGCCTGTGGCCTGCGCCACATTCAGTAAGGCCAGGAAGAAACAGTACCAATAGAAGGACATCTTCGCTGCAACAACAAAAATCATCGTTTTTAAAAATGTTTTAAATCAGGAGTCAGGGCGATCCAGTGTTGGTAGTAGCCTACTCTGTCCCTGGCATACATCCTACACACTGTATGGAATTGCACTGAATCATTAGTACTCCATATAATTTGCTGTCCTGGTCGACTGAGATTCTTGAACCAGCTCAACATCAATTCAAGGAAATGCCTGTCATTACCGTGGGACCAGCCAATTAAAGTTTATGTTCCCGTATGCAGGCCTAGGTTTTATAATCTCATAATAATCATAATATCAATGGTTCGCACAGCAACTTACAATTACAAGATTTCAACAGGTCGATATGCCAGGAATACTAATGTACTATGCAGTGATTGGTTCTAGTCAAGAGGATAGGCCCAGCCATTAGATTTTTATTAGAATCACACCATACTGGCAGTGCAAGCAGTAGAGGTGGCTTCTGTTTAGAAAGGAAGATGTTAGGAGAGGCTTGTTTACTGATTTGTTGTATAGTTTTAATTTACTTAAACAGTGTCCCCTACCAGTGCTGTGCACTGCTTTCCAGAACAGCCATCATTCTGTACCAGTGCAAGCAGTAGGTATCACTTCTGTTGAGAACTTCTCAGTTAGGGGGTGTTTTGGGGAGGGAATCTAATTATTTAAATCAATGATTAAAAAAGTATTAAACAAAACAGGTGATTTAAATCAATCATTCAAAAAATCAAGTTACTAAAATCATTTAGAATAAAAAAATTAAATTAAGATATGATTTAAATCGTCAATCCAGAATGACATGTTATAATATAAGTATTTTCAATTGTACCCATTATAAATATTGTATTAGTTCCTTGTAGAACTATCTGTTTTACAAACAAATCCTTAAAGTGATATTGATAGTTTTCATAGAATTCAGTATACAGTTCACCTAATGAAATGCAACTTTTCTACCAAGTCACAAAAATGTCAAACATTTAAATTACCTTCATGAAAATGTTCATCACGTTGGTAGACATATTTACTTGAAATTAGAAACTTGGAAAGGCAACAGGTAGAACTGAAACTTACATGGCAGGGCAAAGTGCTGTTTCAGTCGTGTGAATGGCAGAATGCAGATAACCAAATATATCTGAAATACAATAAACTCTTCATTATTACACTGTTGCATTTACTTCCAAAATATTACGCTAACACCGATAATAAAAGGTAAAGGTATATTCTTATATAGTGCGGTATCCGGTCCATAGGACTGCTCAAAGCACTTTACACTTCACCCCCTGGCAGACCTGTTCATCCAAGGCCATCTCAACTTCTTTGGGAAGTAATGTACAATGTTGTCTATATATCACAACACAGATTATCTGATAATCCTCTAAAAGTAATATTTTTTATTTGATCCTCAGTAAAGAAAATCCTTATTTAATTGAAATGTCTGTTTTCCTGGTGCAATCCTTTGAACACTGCCTATTTTTTGTAGGTTTCCTGGATACTATGTTGCATTTAAACATCATGTTGTAAGATGTTTTACAACTATAAATTACTACCGCTATTGGTCATAAAATCATAAAGATATTCACAAAGTGAATATTATTGTTACACAGAAAGCAGCATTTATGAACTACCAAAACTCACCACAAAGAAAAAGATGGAACTTATGAACAAAAACAACATCCCTCCATGGCCGAATATATCATATTCCCTGTCAGTGTTGCTGACATGAAACCTGTCATCTGGGTACATGAATTCAAGCACAGCCTGCAACATTAGAAACATTGTTTAGTATTCGTGAAAATATTCATGAAGTTGGTAGATATAATGAAGAAACAATTTTCTTTTAATCACAACTTTTTTTTAATCACAACTGCAGTCACAGACCATGCAGACAGAAACAACTGCATCGTTGAATGGGATGGAGCAAAGGTGATGTACAGAGTAACAGAAACGCGAGGTGGATTAAAGAGGCGATATGGATCAGAAAGATGACCCCAGTCATGAATCGAGACTTAGTCATGATTGGGATCGTCTGCTTGTCATGGCAACTGGCAAGCAGAAGAAGAACTAGTCGTCCCAGAATTCAGTTCCTGATGAAGGCAATTTAAACTGTATAAATTCTATATAAATTTTCATGACAGACTTTATTTACCAAACGTCCAAAGTAGGGCCTGCGCCCTTACAACATGTCTAAAAACAACATGTTATATGTATCTAACAAAGATCGCACACAAAATGAATGAAATGTGTTCTTTGGTTATTCTTAATAACTTAGAAATCATCATATATGAATTTAATGTTAACAAAATCTACATTTCAATTAATCTAACAATCTGCTACTCAATGTAATGCTACACTGCAAATTCAAGTGTAGTATACAGAAATGACTCACTAAAATATTATTCACATTTAATATTTTATAAAGATGTAGCAATTTCCTATTACATTCACTACCAAATTTTAAAAAACATTCCACATATAAATATACCAGTTATGTGTGCATGCTTACTGGAAACCAGCTAAATATGGCAGTAACAGGACAGCATATACCACTTACCTGAGTTGAGGAGTAAATGAGAGCTACAGAGAACGTCACCACGACTACCCATCTGATGCTGGTTTTGCTGTCAAGGTGACCTAAAAAACAATCATGTGACCATTATGTGATCAATACATAAATACATAACGAACTATCTATAACTTACCTCAGTTTTATGACATCTAGACTAGCAATTCCATGGTGTCAGGCATTGCATGCTGGGATAGAAAGTACCAAAACGTTTTACTGCCACAGGAACCATCAATGTCATACATAAAATTTTTTCCTCTTATAGTCATTCTGGGTGTGCAATTAAAAACATGGTGTCGAACGTATTCACACAAATTTCAAATGTCCTCCTTCGTCCAAAACACCTCTGTAATGTGTGACAGCATAATTATTGTAACCGTGTTGTAGGGCAGGAGTTTATTCATTGTCTAAACCCGACAACATTTTGTGCCTGTGGTACACAGATGAAATAGAGAAGAAGCTACCATGTTGTTTTACTGAACGTGGAACTTCCTGACAGAATAGTCATCAATATGAAGGAACTATCAGCTGGGTCAAGGTCTATGAAATAGAGAAGAAGCTACCATGTTGTTTTACTGAACGTGGAACTTCCTGACAGAATAGTCATCAATATGAGGGAACTGTCAGCTGGGTCAAGGTCTATGAAATAGAGAAGAAGCTACCATGTTGTTTTACTGAACGTGGAACTTCCTGACAGAATAGTCATCAATATGAAGGAACTGTCAGCTGGGTCAAGGTCTATGAAATAGAGAAGAAGCTACCATGTTGTTTTACTGAACGTGGAACTTCCTGACAGAATAGTCATCAATATGAAGGAACTATTAGCTGGGTCAAGGTCTATGCAGTAAATACTCACCAAAAGCGAGTCCAAATACAACAACCGAGAGTTCCGTTGCCAAAAGAAAGAATCGTAGAACCAGCCACAGGACCTGAAGGAAACAATGTTGTTCATTTACAAGAGACGAATCAAAAATGAACAAATCTTTAAAACATAAATCATAAACTCGAGTCATCTAGCTATCCTGGTTGCAATTCCACAATCGGCATCCTGTATTTCAAATGAGCATGTCAGATATTTAAAAGTAATGTCAATGCTAGAACGAATACAGTACTTTGACAGGTGCATATTCTTCACCATGTTGTCACTTAGTTATACATGTACAGGAATTCTAGATCATGATTTAACAACACAAGATACATAGCAAAGTACACTGACAAGTTCCGAGCTCGGGAAAAATTATGGACAAGACGAGGAATGGAACGGGAATGGTTGACGAAGAGAGCAGATGAAGGAGAAGACCGCGACTGAGATGGGAGCACTGCATGAAGAGAGATTTGGTGGGAGTGGGAGTGGAATGGAGAATGAGATAGGGGAGTGGACAATCAGTAATGAACAAGAAGGAAAAAAATTTATGACCAGTATCGGTGCCAGTCTCACACCGGACTTCAGGGATAAAGAGGAGAGCAACAACAAAGGCATTACAGCCATTACAGTAATTACAGCCATTACAGTCATTACAGCCATTACATTAGGCTTTGAACGGTACATGAATGACAACATACCTTATCAGTGATGTCTCCAATGGGCACTGCTGCATTGACCGTCATAGACACGACACATCGCAGGACGCTGATGACAGCAACCACAAACACCTGTTGATACAGGACATAATTCAGACATAAGTGAAAAACTATGATTTTTATAATAATTATCGACAGCTTGATGTCCTTGTGATGACTGAAGTACCAACACACTTTGCTCGTAACCAACCCTAAGTGACCAATGTTTATTCTAGGTTTGTTTTAACGTTACACTACAACTGAAGGTGTTAAATCAACTTGTGTTGCACCATTTCAATCAGAAAATCAAATGTTAAAAAAAATGATGCTCTACCGCAATTGCATATAAATAAATAAAATGCCCATAAATATATAATTTATTTTCTAAATTGTGCGTTCTATCAGTGCAGGAAGAACTAACCAGCAAAAACCAAATTCAAGCAGTTAGCTACTGCAGCTCACCAGGGCATAGAAGGCTGAGAAGATGGGACTGTTTGTCCGGCGCAGCTTAGCCAGTGCCAGTCGTAAACAGAGAACAAGAAAAGCCAGGAAGAGGACATTTGGAACGAGGATGATCAAATCCCAGATCCTCACTCTGAAACAAGAAGTTCCTTGATCACATTGTTTACATACAATGAGATGTTCTAACCGGGAAATAAATTTAAAATCATTAAAATGTTTCAATAACAAAATTACACTTTAGCAGGAACCAATGATTATTAATAATAATGCCATATAAATATATATATATATATATATATATATATATATATATATATATATATTATAAGAATAGTAAGTATGTTTTGCAGTAGAAAGTGTTCGTGTAACATATCATAATAGAGCTTGGTGTTAATTGAAAACTGAGAGCAGAACGACACAAAGTAAGTCGCGCTTCAAACAAGCTATCAGAAGCATTAATTTTATTATACATGGTGATATAGAAATTCTATCAGAATCTAGCAAAAGTCAGGGTGCATATTATACATGGGGGGCATACTGTACACAGAAACTCGCAGTACATACATACAAACATACGTTTATTCATACTGTAATCATATGCAGACAGTTAGACATGTACGCATCGATCATGGGTAAAATAATATTTGGTCTTAGTCCTCCAAAACAAGCAAGATTTGGTCAATAAATGGATTTTAGCTGAGTTTGTGCACATAAAATAGTGATACAACACACTGCCCATAGTAGAAACACTTGTATATATTTTTAAATATCATCTGGATACAGTTGAGCCTCGTTATTATGCAACCTGTAACAATGCGGATTCGGATATAATGAAGTCGGTCGTGGACCTCAATTTTTCGCCGCCGGGGAGAAATGGGAATAGCTGTCTTTCGGAGGGTGTTTCGCCCACGTTCGTGTGCCGACATTAAGATCACTGCACCAATCTATTTCCTAACTAGTGCTTGTTTTGCGTGATGTACTCCTAGTGTTATTCAAAGCTACTTAGTCTTAGAATTGCTTTGATGGTTCTCTATGTGAACAATGAATGAGTGGCCAGGTGTTATTTCAATGCTTATTCTGTGCTGGCATCAACTGTATTACCTGGCTGGCTTCACCCTCACCTGGTGGGTCTTAAATTGCAATCGAGATTCACAAATATGCCTTGTATAAGAATCAGTCAAATAGTCTTAAATGTTATTTAGTAGCCAACGCCAGTATAAAATGGGTGAAATGGCACACTTCCGTTCTGTTTTCGCTGTGTCAAACCAAACTCAAAACAGTGTTACTTACGGGTGTGCAAAAATACGAATTCTTCATCTTCAATGTACCACTGATTCACCGAAACGGTGAATCAGTGGTACATTGTGATTTTATTCTTCGAGATCAGTTGAAAGACAAAGTGAAATAATTACTGATGCAACCTGTTTTTTGTTTTCAATGTTTACTCAGATCCAGGTTATTATTTTCAAATCGCATTAGTAGAACAATCAGTACCAGTTCATCGTAGCAAATGTATTCCTTAACTGTATACACATGTATTTTATTCAGTTCAACATTCAACAGTGTGTGATATTAAAAAAAATAACACACATTGATGCTAGTTCACTCCTTTAACAAGCTATATTAACCGCATATAGACTGCATGGCCAGCACACAGTGGCTTCGACAGTGTTCTTGGTACTGGGGACAGAGATCGCTCTTGTTTAGTAGTCCCTGGTGGCAGATATGGGAACATCTAACGCACCTCGCTAACAACACAGTCCAAAATAATGGACCCCAACCACCACGTTACAACGAGGCTCAACTGTATATACAAGTTGTATATACTTTATATGTAACACCAGTGCCAAAATCTCTTGACTAGCAGAATTTGAAATTATATGAATCTAGCAGATTCAGCTCTGTTCACTCAGCAAGGCTGCAAGCTAACATTGGCCTGGCAGCCAATGGACAGTACAATTGGGCCAGTTATGTCTGCCAGGTTGTGAGCCCATGTAGCCGGTGGCTTTTGCAGCCATATCATAATTTTTACAACTTTTTGTATGTTCACCCATAAAATATTTTTCAGTAAATCTCATACTAAATTCTGATATATAAACTGAACCGTTCCCTGGTGGCTGCGTCAGCAACGCTTTTGTCCAAGCTTTTTACCAGAACTGGGAGAATAGTGGTCGGGCAGGAAGATTTTGAAACGGTGGACACATGTTAGTTTTCATCCCTGTTACTCAGCACATCTTCTTCTGAAAGGTCAGCATTCATCTTAGCAACAACAGGATATTTTCCAACTGTGACGCGTCTGCTAAAATACCTGCATCGAAATGGTACACTATTTGTAGTGTGGCTGATATGTACTACCTAAGCATATTTTACACACTGACCTGGAATACCCAATCTCTGAGGTAAGGATCCAGTGACAAGCTGATGTCACAGTCGTATTTGGAGACACTGTTGTTGTAACTAGTATATCTGATGTAGTTGTCATAATGTCACCGTCTGTGGTCTGCTGAATATGTGCGTACGTTGAGTGATACATATTCACTCAAGCTCAGTATGTCTGCATTATATGTGTACAGTAGTTCTTCTGGCTCTGCAGTTTTAGTGGACGGACTACATTGTAGCTTTCCACAGAAATAGCATTCTGTAAGAAAGAAAGAAATTAAATCATAAATATTATCATATTCCATATCATAGTCTATATGACACTGTCACTATTGTAGTATTTTGTTTAGAACAGTGTCAGATAAATTATGACTTAAGTTATGCGTTGTATGGCATTTTAGGTAATTCGGTATTTCATACCATTGTCATTGACACATCCGTTTAAGATATACCAGTAATATCGGATATAATTTCAAACCTTGCACATATTATATTTGTGATGACGCATATACATACGGTCGCGGAAACGAATATAAAATACGAAAACCCTATTATCGCCCAGGGTCCTTGAATTGTTATCTAAAATTGACGCAGTGCGTAGCATGCTGACGTTTAATTAAACACATACGTACATTATTTGTGTCAAACTTTATCTCAAAGCACCTACATTCACATACAGGAACTTCAACATCCCTAGCAATAAAATTATTCTTTGTTTTCCATTTTATCTGCAAATGGGCGTACAGTTTAGATCACGTGACGTTTGTTGCACCTGTTTGAACTGCTTATTCGTGATAGCCAGTGGCAGTACTATGCGGAGCATATATACTGCCTAAGCGAAACAAAAGTCATGATTTTGAGGCAATGCGCTTAAAACAGATAATAAAAACAAGCCATGCGCAACTAAAATCAAGAATATCACACCTGTGAGTTTAACATCAGTTGTATGTAAATTACTCGAAACATTAATTAGAGACCACATATGGTGGAATTCATTGTGAAACATAAATTAATAAATACATCTCAACATGGGTTCCTAAAAGCAAGGTCACATCTAACCAATCTCTTATGTTTTTTGGAAGAAATTACACAGTGGGTAGATGACGGGTCACCAGTGGAAGTTGTATATTTAGATTTTCAGAAAGCTTTCGATAAAGTGCCACATCAAAGATTAATTGTTACTTAAACAAAAAGCCCATGGTATAGGCAATTATGTAATCAACTGGATAGAAAAGTGACTTACACACAGAAGCCAGAGAGTAATAGTAGATGGTGAGATTTCAAACTGGAAATCTGTTCTGAGTGGGGTACCACAGGGATCAGTATTAGGCCCTATACTGTTTTTAATATATATCAATGATTTGGAAGATGACATATCTAGCAAGGTACTGAAATTTGCAGATGACACAAAAGTATTCAGAAAGATTACTAATGATACAGATAAACAAAGTTTACAGGATGATCTAGATAAATTAGTTAAATGGTTAGAAAAATGGCAAATGTTATTCAATTTTGGGAAATGTAAATGCATACACATTGGACATGGAAATAAGAATATAAAATGGGGGATGCATGCTGTACTAGGTAGAACCACACTAGAAAAGGACTTAGGTGTAACATTTAGTGCTGACATGAAAGTTTCAGAGCAATGTGGGATTGCTGCTTTGAAAGGAAATCAAATTCTAGGACTAATTAGGAGATCAAACTATCATATATAAAGAGAAACAGCTAATTGTACCCCTGTAAAATGCAATAGTTAGACCACATTTGGAATATTGTATACAAGCATGGAGGCCATATTGTAAGAAGGACATAGACAAGCTAGAAAGAATAAAAAGAAGAGCAACTAAAATAATTCCAGAATTGCCATCTGGAACTTGTTGTTTTGGGATGGCAATCTTGTTAAATCTTGTTAAATCTGTGGTTTACTCAGAATGTGTTTTTAAAATGAGAGATTCCGGTCATTTCTCTGATTAACTGAGGGCTGATATGTTAACAAGCACGACCGATAAGCGCATGTGCAGTTCTACGAAAATCGGGTAACTTAGATTACGTGTGACGTATTAAATGAGGCTAGTATACAAAGAACCAGCGTAAAGTCTCAAAACAAACATGCTATTTTGTCATATTGAGGACTAATATACTAAACAAAGGCCACAATATGTTACATAACTTGAGTTTGGACGCAAACAGCATATGGTCATATCCTATAGGAAAGCATACGAATAGATGTATACAAATTTTCATTGGCTAACAAAATTTGTTGGACTCGTGACATATAGGGTTATCGAACAGTATCCCTTATGAAATAAATATACCATGGTATATATATCATGGTATATATACCATGGTATTACCTGATAAACCATGCCATTACATGGTAAACTGTGGTATACCATGGTTTACCTGTTTTAAAAAAACATTGTATTTTACCATGGCTTCCCTGTTTCAAAGCACCATGGATTACCATGGTTTCCATGGTATATCATGGTATTTTACCATGGTTTGCCATGGTTCACCTGTTCAAAACACTGTGGCATACCATGGCATTTACCATGGTATATTTTCATAAGGGTGGCGCAGCCCATAAAATTAAGATGTGTGTACAACAATTAAAGGGCTTCCTAGTAAACCAGTGGCACAAAATTCTAAATTGTAGTTGCAAATGGTGTTGTTTCAGTAACTGTGTTATATATGTATAGGCCCAAAACCATCACTTTTGTTTCCCTTTAAACATTAATTCCGCTTTATTTTATTTTATTTATTTTATTATATGAATTTTTTCCACATAATTCAAGTTGAGAATTGTTTTGTATGCATTGTATATGCTTATAAAATGTTAACCATCACCAGGATAGGCCCAGAAAGCCAATACTGGATTGTCCTAAGCAATGCGTCAACTCAAGTGACGCGAAAAAGACCGATCGCAAGAACGGCCCAGGTTATGGTGGATCGACAACATCAGCAGCCACCTGGAAGGAAAGAGACCATGAGGACGGCCCATGTTACGGTGGATCGACAACATTGGCAGCCGCTTGGAGGGAGAGAGACCGAGAGGACAGACCATGTTATGGTGGATGGACAACATTGGCAGCCACCTGGAAGGAGAGAGACCATGAGGATGGCCCCTGTTATGGTGGATCGACAACATCGGCAGTCCCCTGGAGAGAGAGAGAGACCGAGTGGACGGCCCGTGTTACTGTGGATTGACAACATCGGCAGGTGCCTGAAAGGAAAGAGACCGAGAGGACAGCCCGTGTTACGGTGGATCAACAACACCAGCAGCCACCTGGAGGGAAAGAGAGTGAGAGGAAGGACCAGGTTACGGTGGATCGACAACATCAGCAGCCACATGGAGAAAAAGAACAACAGCCTCATAATAGCCTATAATAAGAGTGGAACGGTACAACAACTAACTGGAGTATGGTGAGCAGTCATAACTGGTAAGTTAGAATGAGAGTCGCAGATGTTTAACACAATTTAACAAGTTTTGCCATCCAAGCCAAAGGCCCAGATGGCAAGTGGACAAGGAAGCCATTGGCTTATCGAGAGTCCAATAATGTTCATCTATGTGTAACCTAGCTGCCCTCCTGAGATATGTGTCAACCCTGTTTTTAAACATATTCATGCGGCTAGCAGTTATACAATCCATAGAAAAATGTTTCCATTCATTTATTGTCCTCTGTGAGAATGAGTACTTCTTGATGTTTAATACACACTGATCCTTTACTAATGTTACCTCATGTCCTCTAGTTCTACTATATTTCTTGAATGAGAAAAACATATTTCTATCAATATTTTCATACCCATTCAATATTTTCAAAACTTCAATCTGATCTCTTCTTAACCTCCTTGTCTCTTTGGTTGTTAAACATTCTTTTAGGCGTTCTTCATAACTAGGCCTCTCTGTTCTCGAATAATTTTAGTTGCTCTCCTCTGTATTCGTTCAAGCGTATCTATATCCTTCTTACGATATGGTCTCCATGCTTGTATACAGTATTCTAAATTTTATTACACCTCGAAGCTGCAATACTACATTGCTCTGAAACTTTCATATCAGCACTTATTGTTATTCCTAAGTACTTTTCTTTTGTAGTAGTACTTAGAACAGTACCTCCCATATTATAATTTATATCCAAGTTCCCGTGTCCTGTAAGTAGGCATTTACATTTCCCAAAATTTAACAACATCTGCCATTTTTCAGACCATTTAACTAATTTGTCTAGATCGTTTTGTAAATATTGTTTATCACCATCTGTGTTAACCTTTGCTGTTTGCCATAATGATGGCAGCTGTGAGCCTTGGTAATCAAGGCTAAGACAAAGCGCGCTCTATAAGTTAGGAAGGAATATTCAGTGTGGCGCTTAGGCTTGTCATACAACAAAATGTCGGGCATCCCGCCGAAATCATGGCAACCTCCAAATGTAACGTTCGAGACTACGTAAGCTTTGTGTTACTGTTGTAAAGTTTATTCACATATTGTGATTGGAGTCATATTCTAGATCTTAATGGCATCTATGTATGTTTTTTGAAACTAATCCCTGTGACCGGTTTACAAGATCCCCGGTTATCGCTCAAAGCCAAATGCGCGTCGACCAGACTAGTCTAAACTGAAAGCTCACTCGAGTTAGTTAACGGATCGACCGTGGAACCAAATATAACAATAATTGCAACATGACTTGACAGATCCTGCAAAATCAAACCCAACCGACAATTAATGATTGTTCTAACAACTCATGTCAGTGTTGTATTTACAGTGATGTTTCCAAATGGTAATACATTGTCAATGACAATGAGTATATTTGTTAGACTTCCTAGACACATTCTATTTTGTATTTTGGGTTTTTCTGGCGAATATGCATAAACTTTGTGCTTATTCATGTCACCACAGATATAGTAATCGCATTTTATATCTGGAAAACCGGGGAATTTTCTGTTTTAAATGGACACTAAAGTTGTATTGAACTGAATAGGCAAGCCCGTTATGGGATCTCGTTAAATTCACGACTGTCATTCGAAAGGATGAGAACTTGAGCCATCAGAGGGAGCCACATGCAGCTCCAGTTGGGAGCAAGTGATTTTATCGGGAGCAGGGTTGTTTGATTGAAATCATTGATTTAAATCATGATTTAAATCACATCAAAAAATGTAAAAATCATTGATTTATGATTTTTTTGACTTCCGATTTTTTAATCGCTAATTTATATGAATTTAACACAAATAATTTTTACAAGCATCGAGATAAACAAAGTTTTGTATGTTTTTTTAATACAAAAGCACAAAGTGCGCACACTTGTGTAGCTGTATTGACACCAGATAGCCTGACAGTCAAATATTTTATGACATTGTGTGTGTTTGAGCTATTCCCTTTCTGAATGCAGTGAAGCCACACAAACTTGTCTTCCAGAGGAAGTAACTTTTCAAGTCAGAAGCCCTGAGTTAAAGTCCACCTAGAGATTGTGCTAGTTGTTACCAATTACCAATTCAGTATGTTGACTCAAGTAAGACAGTCTGGGCTACAATTGTTTAATACTGTACCAGTTTGCTGTGTGGTTGGAGACCTTTAGAGTACACTGAGCCCTGGTCAAGTGCTAATCCACTCTCTCAGCAAACAATAATTAGCACTGCTACAGCCTCAGGCACACAGCATGCTTTCCTTTCCAAGACAGATTATGCAACTACAGGGGGTGAGGCCTTGTGGACATTGTCTAATGTCTTTATATAAGCAAAAATCATGTACCCTCTGTTAAGACATGTACCCAAATCGATTTGAATAGAACACATTTGAAAGAGTTTATAAATGTAAACATCTATATAAATGTCTATTAAAAAAAATCATGATTTTTTCAACCCTGATCGCGAGCGGTAAACCACTCCTTGGATAATTGATTAGCGCTAACAATAGAGAGTGAGAACGATTGCTCTCCTAAAAATTATACCCTTCATAATTTGCCACGTTTATCGGAGAATATAGGCTGGCACAAATGTTAAAATTTAATAATAGTATAGTGCCAAATAAGGTACGTATAGGGTGGCATTTTTTAACCAATAAATACACGTAGAGACGGTTATTCCGCACTCAAGAGTACCAAGACTTTACCTCTCTTTGCCAACCATACAAAGCATGCAGGTTGAACCCTGACTATATATAAATGAGAGTGTTTTCTTGCAGAATGGGCAGCATCGTGTGTGAATTGTACTGGAAGCACGCCCCCAACACATGTCGTAACTTTGCTGAGTTGGCACGACGTGGTTACTACAATGGGGTGAAGTTCCACCGCATCATCAAAGACTTCATGATACAGACTGGAGACCCAACTGCCACTGGTCAGTGCGGTTTGCCATTTGT
Organism: Lamellibrachia satsuma; assembly: GCA_033239005.1. Classification (NCBI taxonomy): domain Eukaryota; kingdom Metazoa; phylum Annelida; class Polychaeta; order Sabellida; family Siboglinidae; genus Lamellibrachia; species Lamellibrachia satsuma. Next base: position 146,256 of record BSQZ01000053.1, read on the forward strand.
CCAGTGGCAATAAGTCATTCGTCACTTTGTAGTAACTTTCTGGAAATTAATTACGTATTTTTTATGAAAGTATCACATGAAATGAAAACAACAAGACATCATTTCAATATTGACTATTTTTTATGAAAGTATCACATGAAATGAAAACAACAAGACATAATTTCAATATTGGCTATTTTTTATGAAAGTAACACATGAAATGAAAACAACAAGACATCATTTCAATATTGGCTATTTTTTATGAAAGTAACACATGAAATGAAAACAACAAGACATCATTTCAATATTGACTATTTTTTATGAAAGTAACACATGAAATGAAAACAACAAGACATCATTTCAATATTGGCTATTTTTTTAACATGTTATATATCTAGATGATCTAAACATGTGAAGTAACTGGTCACAATATTGCTCACGGAAAAGAATGAGTATTTATTAAACCTGTTTTTGTGGTATTTCTGTACTCATATACTAATCAGGCATTTAGTTCAAAAGGTGCAAAATGATTCTGTTACTTAAAGTTGTTACAATTTTTTTTTATTGTGAGAGAAAGACATCAACTGTTGCACAACAAGAATATGATTTATATCCCAAAAGTTGTGTCTACTACATTCCAAGTAACACTTCTACGTGGTTTTATCCAAAGTAAATAACATACTCTTGCATACATTACAAAACGTAGTCTGAATTTCTGTACATTATATGAACTAGTTTTTCATCAGAAACTCACTTTTAATGATTTATGTAATACATTTATTTGCGTAACCAACCAATCCCATGTTATTTTATTTCATTACATTATTCTGTTATGTCAGCTCAATATTAATCATATTACAGGAAGAGGAGGTGCCTCTATCTATGGAAAACAGTTTGACGATGAAATCTCTGATGAACTGAGACACACCGGTATGTCATTAACTTTCACTTATCTTGGCTTTCTGTTGTTTTCTGAGGCCAGTGACTAACCCCAGTTTGATGTTATTCAGTATAGTTCGCAAGTTATCTTAAAGCCAGCATTACCAAGAACAGAAAAATAATGAAATTGCAATTGAATTTCTGTAATTAAAATAACATTTCTGGACAGGGACTATAAATGTTTGCTGTGCTTAAGACTTTATGATTAAACCCATGTGCGACATTGATTGACTAAAGTCTAAAACATGTTCAGAGTAGTTCCACAATTACTTTGTCAGATATTTGATGAATAGTTTGTATCGTTTAAAAATAAATAAAAAAATTATTCAATCATCCAAAAATAAATAAAATCATTGAAACATAGTTCCTCTTAGCATGCATCTTTTATTGACTAACGCTTTATAGCCAGAACTTATTATTTATATGGACCTTCTCATGGAATAGGTAAAGATTATTTTTATTATTAATTAAATTTGTAATACATTTTTTTAAGTAAACATTTCATGATTGTGCTAGCATGTTTCATGGTGCTGCCACCTATTTGTAATTGCTATATCATGGGGGAGTTGTTCTGCTTCAAAGGTGCTGGCATCCTCTCGATGGCAAACAGTGGACCCAACTCAAACGGCAGCCAGTTTTTCATCACCATAGCCCCCACCCAATGGCTTGACAACAAACACACCATATTTGGTCGCATCAGCGTCGGCATGCAAGTGGTGAAGCGAATTGGTCTTGTTGACACGGACAATGACGACCGACCTGTGGACGACATACGCATAATGCGAGCGAACATCACGCCGATGATGAACTAGTCGATCTGTCGGACGTCATTATCATTCCTACAGCATTTCATTTATAAATTTCTTTATTCAATCAGCTATTTTCTCTTGACGAACAAAATGTTTGAGTTATGTTGAAGTTACAAGGTCTGATCGTTTTTTATCATAAAAACATGTTATATAGTATAAACTGTGTCTATTCGTTGACCGACCAAATGTGTTTTAATGGCCACAGGTTTTTAATTTTATTTGACTGTTGTCTGTTTATTTTGAATGTTCCAACTCGAAGGTCATATTCATAAACAGATAACAAAATTATATTTAAACATTCTGGTTCATTAAAACACATTTGGGCATTCAAAATATATAATATTTATATACTATAACATACTTTCACTTTCGTACATTTAATTAATTCATGTTTAGAGCATAACATTCTTTATTCAATCTACCTTCTCTTACAAGCAAAATGTTTGAAGTACCATATTCGACCAGTTAAGCATACATGCTCTAATTAGCATACACACCTTTTTTAATCGAGAGGATCCATAATTGTAATTTGATTAGTGTAGAACAACTGAAGTGCCGCCATCTGGTGTTAATTGGCACCACCGTTCAGTTGTTCGATACCAAATGACACCAGTTACTTTGTGTAGAGAAACTAATTTTGGTGCACACTTATAAGAACAGATTTCTCGACATTTTCCATGAACCAATTTTTTTCAAGCATATTTTATGCTTGTTAGGTCGAATACAGTGTATTAATGACATATGACTGGAGCAGAGAGAATAATTAAGATGCAAATAGTTGCTCGGTCAGTGAAGTTGGAATTTCAGGAAAGATGGGAATTGTGAAATTTAAGTTGAAGTCACGGTAATCGTTGAATGTAATCGGATTACTAAACTGCATAGTGCACCACAGTCCAAGAAGTTGAATAAACACATCTAGCACTTGTTACTTTAAGATGACATTCAGTAACGAAACATTAGCAATATTGTTTCCTGCTAGTCATGATACTGTGTAGGAGCATACCCTGATAGAACACATAATTTTCAAACAAGCGTGTGCGTGCATGAAATTTCGCATGAACAGAAATCAGTATTTCATCCAATAAAAAATGGCCTTATATTTCACCATTCGGTTTTGTAAAAGTGCACCACAATAATATTAATACCATTAATATTTAAAACGATGCAAGACTGGATTCAAGCAACTAAACACAACAACTGCAGTGAAAACTTTTATTCTTCACATCTGCATCAGGCAGATACACAATTGTTAATTTCCTGATGTCGTACTGCAGTTACCGATAATAAGTTAAGATGATAAATACTGCTTCATAAGTACAGTAATACCCTATATTTTTGGTAGTTTTTTATTTTTGTACTAGTTTACTACAGCCAGCACCAGATCCCCAACTTGACTAGTTCCCGGCACCAGTTCATGCTGAGTGGATCATATCAAAAACTATATGTGGCTAATTCTCACATGCACTATTCAATAACACATTTTAATTCTTAATTGATTTGTATTTCAAAGGAACTTTTCGAAATACACATCAATTGATATGCAATTCCTGAATTATTACATATTATTTGTCATGAATGGAAACATGTTGCTCATACTTTTTTAACGAGATCTTTGCACATCATGGTTTTACTTCCAACATTTAACTCTTGTTAACTTTTTGTATACTTAATTTTTTAATAATTGTGACAAACTATGAACTGAAATGAACGTTGGTCTTTTTTAGAAATAAAAGTGTAATGTTCAGTCATGCAAAATTGCCATACAAATACTTAGTGCAGTGCCTAAAACCTATGTTTATATTGTGTTTAGACTAAACAAATAACAATACAAATTCCAACATTACCCATAATTTATAATACAGTGGCAATTTCAACCATAAAATGTAAATTTAAAACACAACCTTGGCATTCAACTTCACCGTTCCACTTTGTTGGTGACATACTGGCTTGAGACAAGATACACGTTGGCCTTTATTAGTAGATTTTTTCTTAACACAACTATAGAAGTTCACTAACTCCCACGTTTTGGCAACCTTCAGTTGTCTTGTTCAGGAATTGAATTCTGGGAACTTAGTTCTGCTTGCCACACCATCCACTTGTTCAGGAATTGAATTCTGGGAACTTAGTTCTGCTTGCCACACCATCCACTTGTTCAGGAATTGAATTCTGGGAACTTAGTTCTGCTTGCCACACCATCTGGTGAGCAGAAAAGAACTAGTCCGATAAATTTAGTTTGTGAAGGTTGCAAAAGCATAGAAGTGAGTAAACGTTCAGAGTTGTTTGGAAGAAAATCTATACTAAAGTCATTCGACCAACTTGATGAACATTTTCAGTTATGTTAGTCTTCAAATGTTCATTTCTTGGGTGTTCTTTATACTCGACATTCCGCTGAAATTCACGATGCCCCTTACCTGGCTGGCAGAAAGACATACTGCGATAATGTTCCCTTTTTACCCACGCCAATAGCAAGATCACACTTGACTATCAACCTGCTACATTTGAGCTTGATTTATGTATAGCTCGTTTATAATTAACATACATCACTGGCCAGACTGTTTTAAGATGATAGCTTATCAACCACCCCACTAAATCCAGATTTTAAAACAATTATCTTGAGAATCCATCCAAGTGGATCATGTGACTGGGACAAAGCCCTGTTTATGTTCATGCCCACTTAAAATAGTGTATTAACAAACCACAAAACAAAACATTCCGACCTCTGTCGCATTGTTGATAATGATGCTAATAATAATCAAAATAAAAATGTTCGCCAACAGCATCGACCACAGATATCAATCAATCCACCTCCGTGTCGGGGATGCAGTCACCGAACGACAATCGATAGGTGGCGATCTTTGAAATGCCGTGAAAATGAACAAACGCTGCGGCAACGACGAACACATGGAATATCTGATGGCTCTGGAACTGAAAACAAAGAAGTGACCATAAGAATAGGTTCTACGGTTGTAATATTTCTGCTACTGAGAGCGACATCTTGTGTATGTGAAAGTGAAATTTTGTAGAGTGAGCGTGTACTTTATTTGCATTTTACAATTTATAAAAAAAGGTGTCACAATTTCAATTAAGATCACATTTTCTGATTAAGAGAAGACAATTTTTTATGAAAGAACAAAATATAATGCTTAAATTTTATAGTGTACAATAATCATTAATCATAAAATTATCATTTACCAATAAATGTTAAATAAAAAGTACACATGTATAGCGCCACATATCTGATTATCTGGACAAAGTCCATTCAGAGGCGGTTAAAATACATAGGTGACAAAATTAATGTGTTAAATAATGATAATTTACCTAAAACATTACGCATATATATATATTACTTAATACTTGCTGCATGCCTCACAAAAAAAGTCAAACAAAGCTGTTATTTCAGGAATCGTTAAGGATTAAAAACACCCAAGAAATGTACAGCGCCATATATCTGATTATCTGGACAAAGTCCATTCAGAGGCGGTTAAAATACATAGGTGATAAAATTAATGAGTTAAATAATGATAATTTACCTAAAACATTACGCATAAATATACATATATATATATATTACTCAATACTTGCTGCTTGCCTCACAAAAAAGTCAAACAAAGCTGTTATTTCAGGAATCGTTAAGGATTAAAAACACCCAAGAAATGTGCTTAACTTTACTGCCCCAAAAATTTCTAAAAGAAATTGAACCACCCTCTTTAGTAGCCAACAGTGAATTGAATTTTACCCAGATGTCGAACTTTCCGGGCCAGATGCGTTCTGGGATGCGGACCGCATAGATGACCGCACCAGCGATGTATAGGATAGCCATGAGAACAAGCCAGCCGAGGGCAGCAAAGTTAACGGCCTGGTAGAAACCCTCTGTAATGACGTAGTGCATCGCCGGAATGACGCCACTCAGACCCAGTGCAATGAACACTCCTAGACAGTGGAGAAGTTAGTCCATGAGAAGTTAGTCCATCAAGCAAACATTAAATAGCAAGACAATAATCTTATGCCTGTTCCTATCATTCACTTACTTAGTTCTTAGTCTTATAATATGGTACAGTATAATTTCACTCTTGGCATACATGTTCACTACAGCACCAATTTGACTTCTCTGGGAATCATTCAGCCATGCTGTAGTTACTGCACAAACTGCAAAAAATTTGCATCACGTTTGAGGTGAGCGATCACTCTCGCTCCCTATCGCTTGCGCAAATCAATAATCTAGGGAGAGATCGATCGTGTCAGTTGCAAAAATCGCTCGTTGTCTGCAAGTGTTCACCTCGACAAGGAGTTTCTTGAGTATTAGATTCACTAGGAAAGTCTACCCTCTTTATAACGCTGTGTTCAGGATCCAATATTCAGAGTTCCCTTATCATCCATCACGGGGGATGGCGATGCAGCCTGTTGCATCGAGATTGCAAGAATGCAACTGAAGCCACGATGTACTGGCCGCACGGTTTATAAAAAGTTATCAAATGAGTGAACTAGCGTTAATGTGTATCATGTTTAAGTGTCACATACTGTTGTATGTTAAACTTAATAAAATACATGTATGATTACGGAATAGATGAGGGACTGACAATAGTTCACCATGATCTGATTGACCGACTACACTGTAATGGGAATCGAAAATAATAACCAGGATCTGAGCTACCAAACACATAAATTCACGACACACATCTTGGGTACCACTTAACATCGATTCATTGTTTCAGGTGCGGATGACGAATTCATATTTTTGCGCACCGAGTTTGGTATTACTATGTCATGGAAGCATGCAAAGTGAATACATGGAAACAAATACAGTGCTTCACGTTTGAAAACAACAGGCGAGCGATAAATCGCTCACATAAATATGCCAAATTAATTTAATATACATATATATATATATATATATATATATAAATATATATACATATATATATATGATTCTTATCAGGCGTCTTTGTGAACCTGAATTGCAATTTTCAAACCGCCTAAACGAAGTTGAACTTAAAGCCAGTTCATGGCGACGCGAAGGCAGAATCCGAATGGGAAATGGTGGTGCCGCCAAACGGAAAAAAAAAACTAAATTAATTTGGCATATTTATCGCTCGCGATTTATCGCTCGCCTGTTGTTTTCAAACGTGAAGCACTGTATTTGTTTCCATGTGTTCACTGTACAGCCAGGTACTCATTTATACAGCCGAGTGAACTGAGGCAACGTGGAGTAAACCAAATTGCCCATAGACGTAAGAGGATTCGAACCCAAGTCATCTCGATTGAGAATGTGATGTTCTAACCACTGTGTGACTGCATCTCATGCAGTCCCACCGGCCAACAACATTACAAGATTATCATTGGTATGACAATTTATAGTAGTGGCACTTTCACAAAACATTTTAATAATCCCACCCCATGGCATAGATATTGCAGCATACCCATCCACTGTTGGTCCAAAATGTGCAGGAAATATAGGAATTCAGAAGTAAAAATATAGGAATAATAAAAAAAAAAATTTGCATTGTTTCAGGTGCCATCTACCGACTTAAGATAATGCAAATTGACAATTTGACATCACAAATTTGCTACCTCGGTAATCTGATTATGAGGATACTACCGTGCAAATAACTGTCATATCTATACCAAACATATCGTCTATCCCAATGTTATGGGGAGCTGAATAATAACCTTGATCTCTGTTAGATTATGTGTGTTCATTTGTGACAACTGGTGACAGATCTGCCGCAATGTCTGAATTCCCCATATGCAATACATATTTTCGGGAGGTATATGGTCGCTGTATCCCATGTTAAGACGGGTTTGTCTCAAATGGAAAAATCATGATAAAGTACATAAACATAACATACACGAGAAACTTATGCTGGCCGAAACACATTTTTGTTGCTAGGCAGATTTCTGACGAAACCTAGCAGATTTAATTTGATGTAGGAACATGTCATAGCTTAATAGACAACAACACTCGATTGGAAAGCTGATTAACCAATTAATTAATTAATTTCAAGTAAAAAATTGTGATTTCAACCAAAAAACTTGCCAGGTTTGTGCGTGGTACGATTAACTCACCTGCCCGTAGAGGGCGGTATTTGGGCTCAGCAAACTTGTCCCACATTGACACGATGATGCTAATGGTGCCAAGAATGAATATGAGGGCCATATATGCGATCTTGGGTTCAGTGCGGCAGTAGAAACTATAGTATAGCCAAGGGACAAACGATCCCATCGTGAGCAGGGCGATGCCGCAGTAGTCCAGTCTGCAACATGTGAATGTATTTCTCAAGTACAAATACCATAGGTCAAGTAATAATCAACAATAAGGTGTCATTTATTTACTTTAATAAACTACTAATAATAATGCTAGTTACTACCATACCTAATTCTTTCTCACTGATCAAGTAGATTTTTCACTTGACATACTATTCCTCAACAGTTAATATCCATACGGATTACTACAAAGTACACATAACATAACAGGGTGACTTACGGTAAACTTTAGTGCTGAATAGCACATTTGGTTGTTCAAGTTGGGGAGTCTACCCATCTCAAAGCAAAGAGAATAAGCAGGCGGATGCACTTGGCCAATCTCTGTAATCAACCGTGTCCACTGAGAAAGATAATGAGACAAGGCCAGAGTGGTCTGGCATATTCGCTTAGTAAAAAAGATATGGACAGTGACTTTATTGATTGTTGACACTTGATGTGAACAAGGCATAACACCACAGAGGACAGCTTTCACATCTCAATATGCGTTGACTCCTCGCACACTAGCGGTAGTGTTACTACTACCCCTGACATGGCATATGTACTACACATGTACGGAAGCATGCCAAATGATTTGTACTTTGTCCCACTAGCTGTCTTGGTTGACGTGTTTCTGGGAACCAGACGGCTCAGATGCACCTGTGCCGTAACTTCAGAGTGTTTCCAGAAAATTCCTCTCATTACCCGTCACACCAGCGATGACGGGTCCACAACTAACTGAAGTTCCCGTATATAGGTCCCATAAATTCCAGCGAACAATCCCACTGGTTAACAAGGCAACTGAAAAATAAGCATTTCAACAGGTCGATCTGCCAGGGACACTGATGTAGTCAGGCGCCCCTGGTGGCGAGGGTGCATTATGTGGAATACCTAAGTTGTGATTCTCCCTATTTATCATACATTTTCTAAATATCCTTACTTGTTGAAGAAACGGCCGATTCTCTCCGAATGACAGAACACTGTGTGGAATGTGAACGAGAATCCAAGACACAAGATGGCGCCAACGAAGAATGCCGAGAAGACCGCCTTTTCCTGCCACTGAACTTCGAGTGTTGGCCGGGTCAGAAAGTAGGTCGCGATCGCGATGAATGCTACAAAACCTACAAATAGACAAACACATACAATATGTAGTGGAAAATAGGCACGTGCAGATAAAATCACATGGAATTTTGCTACAAATGTTTACTAACATTGTGTGCATATAGCAAATGTCATAATGGGATTAAGCCCGATTTTTTTTATATCGTAAAACCATGTAATATAGTATAAACTATACTAATGAAGACCGTGCAATACCCAGATGGTGCCACACTACAACCCTCATCACGTGATTATTTTGTCTTGCATATCAGACAATCGCATATACATGTCAACGCATGTCCATTTCATATTCAAATGTCTCATTTTCTGCCTGATGCATCAGCACCCCTCCGTCAAAGTTCTCTTAGTTGTGAAAGTGTTTTTCCCATGAGCACGCAAGCTATTCATGACGCAGGCATGCAGGTTTGACACCTACTAAAGGCTGCTACTCAGCAATAACAATTAAACGGACAAATATAGAATTCAAGGCTTTTCAAGACTACTTTGCAAAATTCAAGGATTTCAATGCATTGAATTAGGACAAATAAAATTCAAGGCTTTTCAAGACTTTCAAGGCCCCCTATGATCCCTGATGTTTGTCCTAACATTCAAATTAAGCAGATAATTGTCAAATCATAAAAAATTGTGGTTCAAATGGCCGGGATGTTAGTTCAGCTAGTCTAAACTGTAAACATTACTCATCTGACTTTGGTATCTTTAGTAAGTAAAATTATGTGTTGATTACAATTAAAAATAAGCACAATTAGAAGAGACAATGAAATCTAGCCCAATATTCCTGATTATGATGACATTCAAATTTTTTGTTTTTCATTTCCACCACTGGTAAGTTGCTTGTAATAACCCCCACAAACATGTAACATTTCCAAGAAGGCTTGACAGCGTTTCTTCATTACAACAAATCAACCCTAAAACAAGCCAACTTTAGCTACCACAACGAGCAACCTTACCAAGTAAATGAGTCCAAATATTTCCCGTCTCTGTGTGAATGCGGAATATCGACTTGAAGCAGGCGTAGAAGGAGTTGAGAGGGGGTCTGTGGCCCTTGATCAAGAAGTCGTTGTCTCGCAACCACTTCGGCAGATGTTGATGATGGACAACTGTCCAGCCGGCTAGCCAGACCCGACGGGCGATCGCCTCAGCCTTGTCGAGTGCCCGGCCCGGCATGGCCATGAAGTCCATTTTGCCATCGAACAATCCGTCTATGTCGTCATCTTTCTCCTCCGTTATAGCAGAACTGTCACCCTAAACAAAATTAAAGAAAATACGCACTGAAATCAAGACACGAAGGTGAAAATTTATCTGGCAGAGATCTGGGAATGGATGAGACCCATGCTCAATAGCATAATGGCATCAATATGGATGTCGGTAGGCAGAAGAACTTTTAAAGGAAAGAATGGTAGAAGAACCATACAGAACAGGAGATGACTTCTTGCTATGCGGACACAGTCCTAGTGTCTTCTTCTACTTCTTCTTCCACTTAAGCTCAGAACTCTATCTTAGTCACACATCAATGTGGCTAGAGTATTTTCGAGTCGTGACCGTCGTCTGAAGAAAGACAGACAATGGGTCACCCAAAGATAATGCGGCGGAAAAATAACGTAAATAACTCAGATGGTGGTATTGGAACGAAGCCAAACATGTGGCCAAAGACTGAGTGAGCAGGAGAGAAAACAGTGCAGCTTTATGGGCCACCAGGCCCGAAAAGAATAGCTGAGGGTGAAGTGTCATTCTGCCATACGCATTCACCTGACAATGGGCACACACTTGAAAACGAAGGAAGCATTTAGGTGATCACAGTTGGCCTATCCTGAATCATCGTCTCAAACTGGGGCCAAGTGTACATGCAATCATTATTATCTTGGGAAAATGGTTTGAGCATACCAGTATGTGCTTTGGAGAGCATGATGGGATGCACCTAACTGCTGACCTCAGACCCTTCTCACATAAACCAGTTTCAGCCAGACATTGAGACTCTATTGCATGGACAATGCACTCCATCATAATAGATAAACCTAACCCATAAACACGGCTGTCAACAACTATTGACTTGTTGACTAGCTGTGGTACTCACAAAGGTCGTGAACTCAAGGGTTCATCCATGGCTCTTTTGTTCTTTATTGTGTATGTATTAATGTACATTAATGCCAGGGTGGTACTTTCTTCAAAGGGAGATATTTCCAGCCTAAGCTGAAATAGTTAATTTTACTTTCTCCTGGACACACTTCTTCAATGCAAAATGTTTTCTAAAGTATTTCCACTGTATTGTATTACGGTCATTTACAGTAACACGTTCAGATGTGTGCAATCGTCCAAAATAACAAATCACACAACTGTTTTTGCACAACCAGTCAAAATCTTCTGCTTTATCACAATCAAAATGTTTCGCATTATTGTGATTTAAAAAAACTTTCTCAGTGTCAATGCAATCGATATCTACGCTTTAGTCCACACTGAATAACTATTGGCGTTGTACTTGACTTGTGCTCACTGTGCACAGGATACTAACATGACTACTCACCCAGGGCTTGTGCTCACTGTGGACAGGATACTAACATGACTACTCACCCAGGGCTTGTGCTCACTGTGCACAGGATACTAACATGACTACTCACCCAGGGCTTGTGCTCACTGTGCACAGGTTACTAACATGACTACTCACCCAGGGCTTGTGCTCACTGTGCACAGGATACTAACATGACTACTCACACAGGGCTTGGTCCAATTACACAAAAACAAATTAGTTATTATTAATTTCCCATTCCAATTACAATTAAAAAAAACAAGACCAACTGTTTATTCTAAACAAAGGACATTTTTCTGGTGCATGTTTGTTGTGAACACCCCTTTGATCATGTAAGCAGACTGTGTGATAATTTAACACTCCATTCTCAACTGAATTAGCCTATTGTAAACCTGGTTTGTTGGTGTCCAATTATGTATTGTAGTGTGTGTATAGTTTATGTAACATTCACAGTTGATTTAATTTTTAAAATGCCTGTTTTTGTTAAAATCATCAAAAGAATTTACTTTAGTCATTAGATCTGGAAAGACTCTAAATAGTGGATATCCAAAATGATAATCACTATGCGGGTCAATGTCGATCATGGATGTGGCTTGACACCGACTTCCACATTCTGGCCGATCACACGAGAAAGTCACAAATTTAACCAAGAGTGATATTTGTGAGTTTTCAGCGTTTCTATTTTCAATTCACTTGATGTTTGACCAAACACAAGTAATTTAATAGCTTGTATGATGATTTCACAAAAACTACATAAAAAAGTTGCACAAATGATTTACTGTTGCAGTGGACACTAGGTAGGTTTGTTTTTTTGCAAAATGAATTTGAAATCAGACTAAAAATAAAACTTAGGACCCTTAATTAATTCTAGATTTTTCAACTTCATCAAGACAGCACTTTTGATGCTTTTTTTTATTTAATGCATTGTCATTATTTAATTTTTATGCAATTTAATAATTTAATTTTAATGTAATTTATTTTCAATTTCAATGTCATTTAATTATTAAATTTTGAAGTAAATTTAACTAGATTTGGCACTATATAAATGTAATATTTATTTATTATTTATAATCACATGAAACATTACTGCATGATTACAAAACCAGAATCAATTACCACATTTTGCTTGTAGCCAATTACAATGATGTAATTGTACCCATGCCTTGGTCACCGATGCTGTTAAGACATTACCTGTTCAAGGTGTCGCTGAAGAAGATGACTTGACTCCTCGAGGCGACGGATGTCAGCGTTATCAGCAACGTCATCCTTACAGTCGCAGCACTGACCGCTGGTGCTACATGCTGGCTGTTGCTGCAAGATGGTCGGCTTGCTGGTACACCGAGACGTGGCCAGTGTCATTTCGGCTTCGGTTGTTGTGCACTCACACATGGTTTGTGGACAGGGGGCGCTGCTCAACAGTGTGTTCTTGGGCTAATGTAGAGGGAGCTCACGCTTGTGTTGTTTCGCTAGTTACCGACGTCTTTTTAAGGACCCATCTGTTGGATCGGTAAACAGTTCCTGGAATTGTAAACAAAATTAACATTACGAAAGTAATAATGAGCAACCAAAGATAAATGGATCCATGTTTATCGATTATAACTGAATTCTAACTGATCACACTGTAAACTATGATCTTCTCGGTTCTCGCCAGCATTGTTCAGTGTACCAGATTGTTACATGGAAAACTAGGCTGCGTTTTGTTTTCTTCTCACGCACTGGTGTTCTCCCGATTTTCTTTACAAATACCTCTCCTCCCAGCCCTAGTCATGGATGAATTATTTTCTCATATCTCCTGATGATAACACAAACCTCCCACCTATAAATAATTGTCATTGCCAAATATGTATGAACATAATGTGGTAAAACTGTGTAAAAATATAAAAACCACCACGTTTCTACAGATAAAGGCCACTTCAGTATGAATTTCCCCTAGACCAACCGACACAGCCAGTACAACTAATATCCCGCTCTTGTCAGGTGTAAAGAGGGACATCTCCCACATTCATGTAGTTCTGCGTGCTCAAAATGTGTGCCTGTTTTACTCCAAGACTTGTCTGGGCTAATTTATGTCTTCCAAGCTTGACCGGCATCATTAAGTAATATCATTAAATTAAACAATTGTCGAAAAAAGTAAGGATATATGTGGCAAAGTGCTACAGTGGATTGCAGCTTTCCTGGATTGAAGACGCCAACATGTTATTGTCAATGGCAGCAAATCGTCGTGGTCCCCCAGTCACAAGCGGCATTCCGCAAGGAAGTGGCCCAATCCTCTACGCATGCTACATCAACGACATGCCAGAGGTGGTGGACTCACCTGTTCACATGTTTGCAGATGACACCAAAATCTACAGACACATCACCACTCAATCTGACCAAGAGACACTACAGGCAGACCTAAAACAACTTGAAGAGTGGTCCAGAAAATGGCAACTACGTTTTAATGAAGAGAAATGCAAAGTAGTGCATCACGAATATGAATACGTTCTAGCCAGTAGTGGAACTAACACCACCCTGGGGGAGACCACGAGAGAGACTTGGGGGTGCAAGTGGACCAGGAACTAAAGTTTGAACATGTGGAGTTAATAGCAAATAAGGCTAAAATGATGCTCGAGCTTATTAGAACGTCATTTACATTCTTGGATGGACCAACCATAAAGAAGCTAAACTCAAATCTGGTCTGACCCATTCTAGAATATGGAAATGTTATCTGGGCCCCAACACTCAACAGAGACCAAAGGATGCTTGAAAATGTACAATGAAGAGCAACAAAGCTAATTTCAGAACTGAAGAGTGCCATGAGTATTGCGATAGATTGAAGGCGTTGAAGCTGCCAAGCTTGTACTTTAGAAGAGCAAGAGGAGACATGACTGAAGTCTACAAATATCTGTGTGGCATCTACAAATTCGATAAAATGCCACTTCATATGAACCACAACACAGTGACGAGGGGACACAGCCTGAAGCTCAAGAAGGAACATGTGACAGCTAGACAACAGAGGAGCCACTTTAGACACAAAGTAGTGACTAGGTGGAACTCTCTCACAGAGGATGTGGTTTCAGCACACACACTAAATGCATTCAAAGCTAAACTAGACAAACTGTGGTGCGCTTGCAATTTTGAGCAAAGTAACAATTTTCCACCCATGTGCACAAACTACAGTGAAGACCAGCTAAAAGGCTATTACCTATTAGCCTAAAAGAGCTGAAGTGTGTGTGTGTGTGCGTGCGTGCGTGCATGATTCCTATTTGGTAATTAAGTGAAAAAAATATGTAAATATTTTTCCAGATACCATGAAAAAATATGAAGTTTAAGTTCTCATTACAGACTCATGTGGAAAACAAAAAATTGTAGTTTTGCGTAAAAGAAATGAACTGATCAAACATGAGTACACGTAGGCAAAGTCAATCACCATACAATTTTTTTATCAGGCTGTTGCTGTTGTAAGGCGAAGAGCTCGCTTGGCAGAAACTTATGCATTTTCATGAAACGTGAAACCTTACAAAAACGCCATTAACAGAGCAATAAACATGTATTTCATGTCTGTATGCATTTTTATATTATATCAATAAAGTTACCTGACAATAACCATGTAAAAGGGTGAAATTATTACCTTTTTGTCAGAACGCATTTGCTTGTCAAAATTTTTATATAACCAGATGTGTGAGCAAGATTACCAAACGGGATTCTCGTAGATCAATATACGGTCACGCTAAGAATTTCCATCTGCTGGCCATTGAGTTACATCATTAACAGGGTTGAAAAAAATCATATTTATATACATGTTTAAATTTGTAAACTCTTTGAAACATGTTCTATTCAAATCGATTTGGGTTCTTGTCTTAACAGAGGGTACATGATTTTTGCTTAAAAAGACATTAGATAATGTCCACAAGGCCTCACCCCCTGAAGTTGCATAATCTGTCTTGGAAAGGAAAGTATGCTGTGTCTATGGCTGTAGCAGTGCTAATTATTGTTTGCCTATAGGGTGGATTAGCACCTGTCCAGGGCTCTGTGTACTCTATGGGTCTCGAACCAGAATACAAACTGGTACAGTATTAAACAACTGAGTCAACATACTGAATCGGTAACAACTAGCACAAGCTATAAGTGGACTTTAACTCACAACTTCTATGTTGAAAAGATACTTCCTCTGGAAGACAAGTTTGTGTGGCTTCACTGCATTCAATAAGGGGATAGCTTAAACATACACAATGTCATAAAATATTTGACTATCAGGCTATCTGGTGACAATATAGGCAGAGTTATCCGCCCCACTCGAGCTAGAATAGGGGCGGAGATCTTCACCGGCATTTGCTAAAGCACCATTTTGGCAGTTCTTGGCTACGGAACTTATAACTTAAGTTTTAAAACCAATATGCACTAACCGTTTCACATGTGTATTCTGTGACATACAACCGACAATTGGGTGTCAAGAATAATAATAATTAAAATCCAAATAATTACGGCAATTCTTAGCGTAACCTTATATAGATCCACGGGATTCCCGCTTGGTATTCTCACTCACAACAACATCCGGTTCTATACAAATGTTGACAAGCACATGCGTTCTGACAAAAAGCTAATAATTTCACACTTTTACATGGTTATTGTCAGGTAACTTTAGTGATATACATTAGTGCCCTGCGCGGGCCGGGCTTTGAGTCCAAGCCCGGCCCAAATCCCGCGGGCCAGGCCTCTACATAATTTTGCAGGCCAGGCCGGGGCTGAAAACAATTTAAACACATCGGGCTTGGGCCGGGCCTGGTGTGAGCGGGCCAGGCCGGGCCTGGACATAATAAAAATGTTCATACAAAACACCGATTATTACTTTATTTTTTAATAAAAACTGATTATAAATTACACGGGCCACGTGTCTTTGGCCCACGAGTATGGGCCGGGCCTGGAACTTGCGGGCCGGGCCTGGGCCAAACATCCACGGTGTGGGTCGGGCCTGGGCCTAAATTCTAGTTTGCGGGCCTGGACCCTAACTGCTAATTGCAGGCCGGGCTTGGGATCAAATTCTAGGCCCGCGCAGGGCACTAATATACATATAAGAATGCAAACATACACGAAAGACGTGTTTATTGCTCTGTTTATGGCGTTTTTGTAAGGTTTCACGTTTCATGAAAATACTTATGTTTCGGCCAAGTGAAATCTTCGCCCTACTACAGCAACAGCCAGATAGAAAAATATTGTAGGGCGATTGACTTTGCCTAGTGACAATACAGCTACACAAGTGTGCGCACTTTATGTTTTGTATTAAAAACATACAAAACTTTGTTGATCTCGATGCTTGTAAACAATAATTTGTGTTAAATTCATATAAATCAGCTATTAAAAAAACGGAAGTAAAAAAAAAATCATAAATCAATGATTTAAATCAAACAACCCTGATCATTAACCATTTAAAATTAGCATTTAAATTGCATTGTACCCATTTGTAAAAAAAAGTTAAGTTAAAAGGTTACTATGTCAGAAATCGCCAGCCGAAACATAATAAATGATAACAAATGTCCAAAACAGTGACTAGGACTAGGTACAACCTCAGTTTGTGATACAATCAGATCTAGGCAAAGATCTATTTAGTATTATTGGGCACCATAACTAGAGTAAGTACATTGGCTTGCAACAATGGAGAGTGCTGACTTTTGTGTAAACAACGGATAAATAAAGTCAATGATAACGTCACTCACGCAATCTAGCTTTCAGTAATTCAGACGGATGTTGTTACATTGTTGTCAATTGACTCTCATGTAACTAAGAACTCCATTTTAGCATCAACTATATGGTTCTTTTGGTAGATATTCAGTATGCGCAAAATTATTCATCAAGACCGCACGAGTGGTACAAAGAGAAAAATATCAGCTGACATTCAGTCCACGGCATTGGCATCTAAATCTGAACGACGGCATCACGCACGATGTCGATGGAACAAGGTTGAGGACATAGTCACATACTACATAGCCATGACAAACTCGCGCTGTCACCGTACGACATGGCACTGGGGTAACGAACGTTGTGTAGTTATTAGTACGGACGACGAATGATTTAGCGCACCTTTATAACCAGCGCGACCTCCTCTTCTTGTTTCCGAAACAACACTTATCGGCAATATCGCCAGTTGGATGACGTCTGGTCACGTGATTCACCCAGGAAAATGTGTGTACACGCACAAAAAATTACGCATATGCCAAACCGAGGCACACATTTCTTGATGACGTTCAACGTAGTGCGTTTGTATACACACATATCGACGACGTTGTAGAGGCGGCATTACTGGCGTACTTGAATGTTTATTTTCCAGGTGATTAGTTTGCTTTGAAGTGATTGTTACTGAAGGGCAGCCGGCCATGGAGTTACTACCAACAACAGGAGCAGTAAAACCGCGGCGGTCGGCGCGTGCGCCTGTGTTTGTGCCGCTCGGACGCAAGGAACGGAGAACAATCGTCGCTGGATTGGGTTCTCGGGTCGAGGTCCAGACGTTGACTCTCTGGAAAGATCATGCCTCCATCCAAAAATGGCACAGTTGGGAAGAAAAAGAAGAATTCACATGAAGACACGATCCAGCTAGGACAGGTATTGTGTATTGCAGTGCGGTATATATCAAATGTATCGCAATTTATGATAAACGTTGGATTTGGAATGTAATGTCTAATGATTTAATTAATTAAGTTTTATTCTACAATTTTCAAAGCCACAAATTGGCACATAGGCAAAGCCAGCTGGGTCTAGACTACAGAATTAGATCCCATGGTCAGACAAGGGCAGAGGGGTGTGTGGGTGGGGGATGAAGTTGGCATAAAAAATAGGTGGGAGGTGGATCAACTCTAAAAAAGGTGGGAGATGGGATCGAGGTTGCCCATTAAATAAGTGGGAGATGGGAGGTTGGGATTCCTGCCACACCCCCTCCCCCTACAGAACTTTCAAGTACAGAGACATATTTAAAGTGTTCTTATGAGATAATATTGTTCTTTCCATTCAGCCTCATTATTCAAGTCGAAGAAAACATGTTACTTCTTCTTACTTAGCATATATACCAGCCAAAAAGAGGGTGTCATTAATTAAAACTAATATCAGATAATTGTCTAACAGATGATGATCCGGTATGCAGAAACTATACAGTCCCCAAATGATGTTAATCTTGAGCCAGATTTTTACACCAAACATACCAGGCATGCCTAGTCTATGTCTTAATGTCAGAACATTGTAGCCTACCATGTGATGAATGTATAACCACTGCATCATTTTAATGAAGATCAAATATATTTCATGCATAATGTACACCTGTATATTTAATTTATATAGATGTACATATAAATATTAGTCATATCCCGAACAAATGCCTGGATCAGACTTGGGGTCAATTACATTATATATATATATATATATATATATATATATATATATATATATATATTCTAATTTGAAAATACCAAATCCAATTCGAAACTATCAGTTCCAATTATCAATTCCATATTAAAATAAAAGTATATAAACAGAGCAAACATCAATATACTCAATGCCAAAAAAAACATATTTTTAGTGCAGCTCTGAGCTTTGTTTTATTTCTGCATATCATGGTACATAATGCCAAGCAAATATGATATGCGCTACATATTTAATATTTGATTTTATTAAATATTTGTAGCGAACATTTTATTTAAAAACTTATATGATGTAATTGAAAATACCAATCTTGATCATTATCTCCAATTTAAGTTATTGAAATAAATTTTTTTTTTCAAGATTGCTTCCTCAACTGATTTAGCATATCACAAATCTGGTTCATTGGTGTCCATATATTATGTAGTGTGTGAATAGTTTATGCAACATCTGCAGTCGATTTAATAAAAAATATGCATATTTTGTTCAAATCATCAAAAGAATTGACTTTAGTCGTTAGATCTGGTAAGGATTAAAATAGTGGATATCCAAAATGGTAAACACTGTGTGGGTCAATGCTGGTCATGGGCTCTCACCGATCACATGACAAAGTTAAAAAAATTCACCAAGGACCAAAATTATGATTGTTCAGCATTTTGATTTTCACTTCATTTAATGCTTGAACAAGCATTAACTAATTTAATAGTTTGTCTGATGATTTCTTTCACAATAACTACACACAAAAGTTGCACAAACAAGCTAGAATGTTGTAGTGGATACTAGGTAGGTTTGGTGTTTCGCAACATTTATTTGAAATGAAACTAGCAAAAAATAAAATTTGTTAAGCACCTGTTTTATAAGTACACTTTAAGAGATCTCTCATTAAAGCTTAACTACTAAATACTGTCTTTCTAGAGCAAAAATTATTCATTACAGGTACTTTGCTACGTACATAATACATATATCTATATGTAGACTGTTTTACTAAGTATTTGGTGGCAGGTTTAACTACCGAGTCTAACACGCCAACAATAATTATTTGTTAATTAACATTTCAAATGACGACAACTAATGGTTGATTTATCATTTAGTACATGCTATTGACAAGTCCATGGCTTTTTAGGTTGATGTGCCTGATATGTCATAATTTATGCACTTGATTGCCTTCTTATTGTATACTGTACATAGTGTCAAGCATTAACTGTTAGGTGGTTGTGTTTCCATGCAGGATAACTTGTACAGTGTTTATGCCTTGATACGCCTGACTGTCTTTGTTGGATTGGCTTTGTGAAACGGTCTTCATGGATAATTATCACTTGAGTGGGCTTTGGTACCAAGTCCCATTCTGTAGTTCATCAGTGAATGTCGAGTAATCTTCGCCTCTGCTCTAGGTACAAGTTGCTGCTTTGTGAGATTTGGCCATACTGCATAAGCTTTGTCTGCATTAACAAGGTTTATGTCATTAGGGTATGGCCACCACAATGTCTAGTTGTAAGTGGCCAAACGGACAAGTTACAAAGTACCTGATGAACATGGCATGCCTGTGGCCTGTGGCATTGCCAAATGACCGTTGCATGTATTAGTTATTAGTACCCAGTGGGGCCAGTGTGAAACCAAATAACTGTACCTGACTACATGTAACACACTTCTTGTAGAGTCTACTATCTTAAACTAGCCCAGTTGCCGGGCGTTGCACGGGAGAAAAGGCAAGAGCTTATGAGTCCTTGAACTACACAGTCAAATTTTGGCAGTGCAGTGACATCTTCAAGCCACAAAATCTGCCAGTTTCTTGAAGCGTTCGGTAGACTTTTGACATAGATAGCATGACAATGGTTTAAACACGCATAACATTGCTGACGGTTGCACATAACTATTCTTCTGAGTAATTTATTTCAAACATGCTCATTGGTTCCGTTGACATAATACCCCACCCCCCGGGAATTTCACATATTTTTTAATGTATGAGCCATCACCATTGGCCCCCAGGTACGAGTAAAAAAAATCAGCCCCCATACAGACGGAGATACAAGGGAACATACAGACAGACATAGTCACAAACTGCTTTATAGTATGGATGTAATTGTACTCAAACTATGATTACAATTGATCCTTGGATTTTATGACAATTGACCATTGTAGTTGGACCCAGTCATGTCACTAAGATTCAGAAATGTTTTTATTTTTAAAAGGCATTGTAGGATTGTAAGTTCACACTGTAGTTTTTTCCCTGTTCATCTAACAAACTGCCTGCATCAACAGCAAGTTGAAGCTTCACGGTAGAATGCAAGAAGAAGAAACTGATAATTAAAATTTGAATAAAATAAATAAGAAAAAAAATTGCAGAAATTATTTCAAGTGTATTAAGATTTAAAATAAAAATTTAATATAAAAAATGTTTTACAATTTCTACCTAAAGGCCAATTTTGGTCTCCTGTCTGCAGTGTTAATCGTGTTTAATTGAAGGGAAACAGAAGTCATGGATTTAGGCCTATACACCTATAAGAGCATTGTTGAACTCACAGCATCTTGATTTCATGGGCTGCGCCACACTTTAAACACCAAGTCCTATTCTTACCAATAGGATACGGCCATGCTGTTTGCATCTAGACTCAACTTATGCAACATATTTGGGCATTTGTTTACTAAACTTATCCCATTCTGACTTAGCAGCTCACTTGATTAAGAATTGTGTTGCTATATATACCTGCCAGCCCTTCGATTTCAGTAGAAAACACGTAATGCGTCACAGCGGAAGTCCAGCTTTGCCAATTTCCTACAACTGCCAGATGCTTATTGGCCACACTAGTTCACATGACAGTTGCGACTCACCAGTAAAATTTAGATTTGACCAGAATCTCCCACTATTAGAACAACTTCTGAAAAAACCACCAGCGTGATATTCTTGATTGTTGGTGCAAATTATTAGTTTTTATTAATTCTTTTAGGTGCATTGTCCCAAAACCATGACTTTTGTTTCATTTAAAATTAATAGTTTTCATAACTTTTCAGAAAGTCAATTACTACAGTACAAGATTACATAAATCCTTAATCCGTTTGCCTAATGTGTTTTGCAACGGTATTACTTGGTGAATGGTTTGAAGTAGAATACTCATGTGTTACAGAGATTAGAGTGTTTTGCGAAGGTATTACTTGGTGAATGGTTTGATGTAGAACACTCGTGTATAACAGAGATTAGGTGTAGAAGTCAGGAGGTTATGGGCTAGTTAAGTAAACACTTGAAGCTTTCATCAGTAAATAAAGTTGGTCATATAATTTTCTAGTATATGAGTAATATGACACATAGTATATTTAGCAAAGAATCCCAATGCCATATGGTAAAAGCTCTTTTTTATGGTAGTGTTGTTGATAGATGTAGATCTAGGAATAATATTTTCATTTCAAATATTATATATATATATATATATATATATATATATATATATCATATATATGTATATATCATATATCTTGTAATTCAGCACCAGTTAGAACTGTTATAAATTACGTATCACTAGATTATTGTAAAGAAATGTTTAAGCCTTGCATACACCATATCTACAACTACAAGAACAGTGGCTGAGAAATTGTTTACCAAACATTCTTACACCCAAATATATAGTACACAAGTCATTTATTAATTAACCAATCATTTTATATTGAATTATTGATAAGTCAAATTGGGGTCTTGGAAAAGGGCATGGGGTTTTGTTCACATGCACAAGTTAACACAGGGTTTATCCTGCCCCTGTTCAAGATAATAATGTGTGGTCTCCTAGAGAAAGCCACCTGGTGCTCGCTTACTTCGTTAACAGAGCAAGATTTTGGACTGGGATTTTGTCCTGGATTCCACCCATATCATAGGGAGTTTACTAAGCCAGTCCTTATCTACTTCATCAACCACAGAAACACATATGACTTGCACGAGACACAGGGCACCTCGGAGGTGTCTTTGAAGTTTCGGATTCCTTTAGTATTTCATAGAACTTGTAAAAAAACTGTCCAACAACCAGAAGTCACTGAAAGGACAAAATAATAATAACGACTGTGTGTGATTTGATATTGGACAAAATGTCAGATAAGGATGAGTTCTCTCACCTCTGCCATTTAATCTCTGTGCTGAATATAGCACACAGTGCTTCAGCAACACTGGCTGTGTGGGAGTGGGACAGACAGTTACAGGTTTATATTACACCAACTTGAGATAAGCTGACCACCACTACACATATAGTGATATAGTCAGTGGATGAAATTATTAGTGTGAATTGAAGTCCTTTAATTATATAAGTACTGTATGTAGGTATTAAAACAGGTCAGTAGATAGACACCAGTGGCATATTTAGGGGGGGGGACATTTGGCCATGGGCTGCCTTTGACTTAAAATTTGTATTTTTTTCATATGTAACCTGTTATGCCACTATGTGGTGGCATGGTAAACCAATGGGTGACTAAGCTTGGTCCTCCTTTGCAAGATCCTGTGCCACTCATAGACACACACAGCTCATGCGTATTCATGAAGTGCCTATTGGGGGGGGGAGATCAACAGTGATTGATATTATAATCTGGTTTAGTAATTTTTTATAGCAATGTGCTGGATCGACATGTAATATATATAGATATATATATATACCCCCGGTATATATATATATATATATACATATATATACATATATATAAAATATATATATATATATATATTGACTTTACCATTTTAACTTGCGGTAGGCATATTCAACAATTTATATATGTACATATATCATATTAGGGTGGTCCATAAAATTATATTTAAGAAATCGGATAGTCTCACTCACTCCATTAAATTGTTATATGTGATAGCTCCACTGAAACTTTGGCTTGATCAGAGAATGTTCTTGTTCCAGTACTACAAAGACACGGGCGAATACGACACCGATTCGCTGTCATCACACTCCAGTCAACCAGCAGGGGGCATCGCTCAAGTGACCCGCATTCGCCCGTGGACAGTACAGTCTGGCCATGGTCCTAATAGCAGCCGTCACTGGACGAAAGATAAGAAGGCAGGCCCGCAGCCGAAGACGGCGTCTTCTGGTGATTTCACCCCAGCAGACAGACAGCGAGTGTACAGCGCCCAGACCGGGAAGGGGGCACGACTGGCTGTACGTCAGGTCTGGGGTGAGAGTTTGGACGAGCTCGGTGGAGGCGATGACAATGGCGATCACCATGGCAATGATTGCTCTAGTGATTTTGGTGGCAATGTAGATTTTTGTGGCGATTATTCTTATTGTAAAGGTCGCAGTGGAGAACGTGGCGATTATTCTTATCATAAAGATGACAGTGGAGAACACAGTTTTGATCACAATAGCAGTGATGATAATCGCAGTTTTGATCGCAGTGGTGGTAAGGATTTTCTGGACTTGGCTGAAGACAATGTAAGTTCTGACCACGTTGGGGACGAGCCTACACAGCCGTGGTCAGTTACTGAGGTACTACAGTTTGACTTGAATGAGCTTGAACCCAGGACCTCTTCAGTCATCCTCGCAAACAGTTCTCTAGATGTCAGCACTGAAATCGGTAAGAATTGGTCTGTGTGTGTGGGTGCGTGTGCACACACACGCACGCACGCACGCACGCACGCACGCACGCACGCACGCACGCACGCACGCACGCACGCACGCACGCACACACACACACACACACACACACACACACATTATAGACAATTAATTCATTATACAGTTGTAATTCTCTCAATGAAATCAAAATCAGTTAAAAAAAAATTAATAATATTTACTATAATCTGATCAAGAATAAGCTCTTTAACAGTGATATTAGTTAATGATCTTTGATCATAATACTTTTATTATAATAAGCCTCTTATATAGTAAATGATTAACTATTTAAAAGTTATTATTAATACTCACACCTGTAGGCTAGACATTTATAGTGTTATCCTAGATTAACCTATTTATATTATTTCCTAGATTTAAGTTCAATATAGGCTCTTAATCTGGTAATTTAAGGGTAGTTGTTGTTTAATCTTCACACCTGCAGCTTAAATATTTAGTATTTAACCTTTGATCAAGAATAATTGAGTTTTTATCTTTGTAGTGGATGTTTTAAAGCATTACAGAGAAGTGTAATATGCAAAGAGAGACAACTAAATTATTTATTGGTAATATGCACTTGAGATTTGGAATGAATGGTTGATGCAGGGAGAGTCAAGATAGTGTGGAAAGGACAGTGGCAGTAACTATATTTTATTTTGTGGTGACAATATCTATCACGTTTTGTGAAGTGATTTAACTGCAATTGACACAATTTTTTTTTAGTTACTTTAGTCATAACCAACCCATAACACATAACCACACCCGTTATGCTGATTTAATTTAGTTGATCTGATAAGACTGACATGTGATTTGAATAAGTTGTTTGGGAATGTGTTCTGATTTCTACATAAAATATTAATAATAAGACAGTCGATGGTAAATAATAATATTTT
Organism: Lamellibrachia satsuma; assembly: GCA_033239005.1. Classification (NCBI taxonomy): domain Eukaryota; kingdom Metazoa; phylum Annelida; class Polychaeta; order Sabellida; family Siboglinidae; genus Lamellibrachia; species Lamellibrachia satsuma. The sequence continues at coordinate 171,721 of BSQZ01000053.1, forward strand.
TGTTTCTAAATTGTACTGATGTAAGGGATGATTTCAAAACATAGATATACGCCACTACATAAGACAATGTCATTTAACATCAGACCCCCTCCCACCACTACACGATGTACTCTGAACTACATTGACCTGTGGAATATAATACATGGATATCTGTGAAAATATCCTGCTCCGTCAGTTTAAGCTGCACAGCACATGCCATTTCATATTCAGCCAACATAATACAAAACTTCCTGCTTGTGCTAGAAGTGAGCACCCTTGTGGACAGGAATCAAAAAATAAATTTAAAGACGTTTTTGGGAATATATCGAAGACTCGAAGTATGATGCAACTTTTTAGGGAAACTACCTCTGTGAAACCAATGTTGTGTTGTTTCGAACATCAGTGTTTTGAGATCATCCATAACATAAAACTTGCAGAACTGTGTGTCCATGTCCAGTCTGCTGGTGGGTTACCTCTCTCACACGGTATTCCTGTCAGGCTCTCACATAGGATACTCTATTCAATTGCACTGCCAACTAGGCAGAACAGGAACAGTCAAATGACCATCAGTGACTAATCACTGAAGTAAAGTATCAGATGGCTGCATAGCAAGGGCTAGTCAAGACCTGATGATGATGAAACCATGGGAAAAATGGGGGGAGATTATACAGGGGGAAGAAACCAATGGGTAACTGGTGGGGGTGACTTGGGGAAGAAAAAGGATTAGTGGGAGGACTCTTGGAATAACAATAACTTCTTGATGAATTATTAGTTTTACATACCATTAACATGTGATAGAATTACTTACTATTTTGTTAGTATGCAAACATGTGTTGAGGAAAGTTGGCATATTTATACTGTTGCTATTTCTGGAAACATTCTCCGATTTGTTGTAATAACATATGTGTCATCATTGCTTAAATGTTTATATTAATAATACATATTTACTACTGCTGTGGGCTGTCAGTGACCATGAATACCTCTGTCAGATGCCTTTCAATTTATCCGGAGTGCCTGAATAACAGTGCACTTTCTAAGGGCTCTCTTCAATGTTCAATTAACTGATGTCTCCTATGTCCAGCAGACAATTAATATTTACCATTGGTTTTAGCCTAACACCAGTCAGCAGTATCAATATAAAACAGGCCTTTGAAGAAACACAAATGTAACAGAGAGCTATTTTTGCACTTCCGTTCATCCATTGTCCAGCAAAAGCTTGTTTGCCTACTGTCCAGTATACAAGCAGAAATACAATACCATGCAAACCGCTTGCTTTGGCAGTGAGAGAAAGGCATATTTGTGGACAGTTCTGTGTCACTCATGGAGACCATGACCGTGTTGTTAAACAGCAGGTCTCACGTCTGGGCGGGAAAGTGATCTCTCCTAATTGTCCAAGCAGTGGTCGGAGTGGCTGCACACTGCAGATGGTTCACTCTCTGCTGTAGGAGCATTATGTGTTTGTTTTGATGGCGTGACCTGTGGAGTGCTGAGGCTTGGACGTTCTGCAGATTATCTTTTTGTTAATTATTTTCTGTCATTGTGCAGGGGTCATTGGGTGAGCCTCATTGGATGTTCTGCAGATTATCTTTTTATTAATTATTTTGCTGTCATTGTGGAGAGGCTGAGCCTCATCTCTGGTGATGATTACGGAGTGACCTTGTCATATGTGGGCCATTGTCAGTGGTGATGGCTTGTGACCATCCAATGCAGGACAGTCTGTGACTGTGAGTGAACGTGCCCTCGTGAACTAACCATGGCATCGTGCAGTAAGCAGGTGTTCCTCACTGCTCTTGCTACAGGAGTAGGTGAGGAGGAGGAAGAGCAAGAGGAGGAGAGGTTGGAGGAGGAAGAAGCTGAAGGGAAGGATATTTGTGAGCGGGACCGACAGAGATGGTTCGAGGGTCCAAGGTATGACTCGGATGACTATGACACGGATCTGGAAGAGGATTTCCCCCCAGGTTGGTGTTAGAGGACTTCTGTAGATCAATGTGCAGAACTCTCAGGAAGGTTTTTAAGTAATTGTCTGCCAGCTTCTAACCTGATAGAAGTAAGGTCATGATAATGATCATTGCCTTTAGGAGTAGGCATGAATATGATTAGCATGCGCAAAAACACACACACACACACACACACACACACACACACACACACACACACACACACACACAATCAATGCCAAATTCAAAACTTGTTTTGTTTTTCAATGCACGCTTTCAACTTATGTGTCTGTTTAGTATTTTTACAGTGTTTTAGTGTTTATTGTATGGAGTGCCACCAATAACCTTGGTCTTGGGCTATATTAAAGTAAATGCCTTATTATTATTAATAGTATTATTACAGCCAATTCCAGTAGGCTACAGTTGGAATGCCCAACATGTGGAGAGTCACACAGTGGCAGGTAAAAGATAATGAGTTATTTATTGGAAAAGAACAGGGAATTACTATGATCATGTGATCCCATCAATCAAATTTATTAGTATTACGCTGGCAGACTTGCAGTTATTTACGGATTACCCATATTTAGTACAGGTTTGAGGCAGAATATGGCCAAATTACTTATACAAATTTGTGCCCAATTTATTGAAAAATTGCCTCGTAGATTTTTGACGAAAAATAGCGCATGAAATTTTATATATTTCACAGCATGATGGACAGCAACACTTGATCTGCATTTTAATTTGATGTATATATCATAGCCATATATTTCATAGCCTGATGAATGATTACGCTTGACCATAATGTGATTAACCAATTACATGTTTTATGATTTATATATAATTTTAAGTAAAAAAATACAGATTTCAACCAAAATAAAAATGATATGTCTACAATGGTTATTTTCCTGTAACCACACCCAAACTGTTATGTTATCCATAGAAAGTTTACAACTGATCATTCAGGAAGTGATGATCTTTGGTGAGTGTCGCTTTCTCTCTATGTGGCTATCTGACTGGACCTGCCCAGTTTGGCTCTGTTCCAATTGTCCTGTTGCACAGTTACCATATGGTCTGCTATAATGAAAACTTTGACCTGGTCAGTGACAGCTGACCCTGACCTGGTTACACTGAATTACTCAGGTGTAAGAGCTAAGTATTCTGTTCCAGTTGATGGGATTATGTAATAGCATACACTGGTTCAATGGATTGTTTTCTGGATTATGGACCATTTCAAGTGTCAATATTACCTATTCGTACAAATTAAGTGCTAAAGGGGGGACGATCCAGACCCGCATACTAATTTCTGATATGTCGGTCACATGCAAAATATGACCACCGAAATTCACAACTTTGTGGAAAACAATTATCAATATCACTGTGGTGTTGTTTGAAAAACACAAAACATAATTATTGGGGGGGGACTCCCACGCGAACTCCCAATGATTTAATGCTGGTGTCACTAGTTAAGCCAGGTAATAACTACTGGCATTATATTATTATGCATAGCTAATTAATTTAACAAATTAAAGCTATGATTAAAAATTCAGACCTTTTGTTCTTGTTTTGTCTAGATTACTTAGTATCATGGAAGTCATCCATTAATATAAATATTACTTTGCAAATCAATGATCACTCCCTGTAACACTGTTTTGATAATAATTGTTTAGGTAATTATATATTTACATGTACAATCCATAAAAACCTGTACCAGGGCTGGGGTTAATTCCATTTAAACAATTCAAATTCCTTTTAATTCAATTTAATCAATTCAAATAATTTTTTTTCAATTCCAGCTTAAATATTTCAATATCAATTCCAATTCCGAATTCATTCTATGGGAGTTTTTCAAACTCGAACATGTGTGAAACGTAACAACATGCATATAATACAGGATTTAAAGTAATTACATGAACATTATGACATTATTGTTCCAACTGCTAGTAATTGTAAACAATATACAGACAATGGCTGAGCCATTATTCAAACAACATGAAAAGACCAGTAGGTTGATCATTTTATGGTTCCAGAAATACCTGTTCAGTGAAACAATGCAGGAGTAGCAAGCCAATTACTTAGTTTTGGCGTGGCTGTGGCTTCACACATTCCTAGCACACATAAAGGGCATGGTTTCAGATATGTGCAGGCAAACAACACATTATCTTAGAACAGGAGCTGCAGCCTGTATGGAATTCAAAGTCAGCTCATCACACCCAGCCATAGTTTGATTTGAGCAGAACTACTGAGTTCTTTTTTGAAATTGCCTGTTGCCACAAGATAGCATTGCAACACAGACCCTTTGTTAAAATTTGGACAAATGTTCTCACCTGAGATCTTCAAATGGTGTACATATATATGTTTAACTGCTACAAAGACTTTGAGTTCATATGCAGTTCGATGGTTGGATTGAAGACCACACTGCAAATAAAACCAGATCGCACCAGTGCAAGCAAATGAGGTTCAATTAATTTTCTTTCAATTTCAATTCAACTTACTCAACATTTTTCAATTCAAATTCAAATTCTGCTTAGTAAAAATAGTTCAGTTCAAATTCAGGAATTGAATTGAATTAAATCATTCCAATTAATGTTTTAATTCAGCCCAGCCCTGACCTGTACACATTTATACACACATACTTAAAATGTATGAGCACCCATGTGCACATTTACATTACAAATGGTTCCTGATTCCTGAACAATATGATAGTTTCAAATCTCCTGTGCCTCTCATTCTCAGAGATGCTCTCATATAATATAATGCTATGTTCAGTATGTTAATTTCCACCAACAGAACATAGACATTCTTAACCTTGTTTAATATGTTAATTTCTATTGTCAGAACACAGGCATTCTTCAAATTGTTTCATGTACAATAACATGTTCATTTCCATTGTTAGAACCCACTCCACCGGCCGATGCTTCTGGTGTTTATGAATACCAGGTGCAATGTGAGAGATTAGGTGAGTATACCACCCATGTACAATGTATAGCCACAGCTGGATCAGGCAACACAGCTAGTAATACTAATACCAGTAATCCCACTACAGTTAAACATCTTCAAAGCTACTTCTCTTCATTTAGCTCATTGCAAATCAGGTTCTTTGATGTTCATATTTGTAGTGTGTGAAGAGTTTTAAGTAATGTGCACAGGTGGTTTAAAGCGTAGCAACAGTCATGGCTTTGGGCTTATGCACCTAAAAAGGTTAACTCAAACTAACCACTCGCAACTACAATTAAGAATATCATGCTTGTGATTTTTTCTCAGAATTTTTTCTAAAGTGGGAGATTCTAGTCTCAATCTCAATTGTCCTGGTGGCTGATGTGTTTATTGGGTGACCGTTAGGTCAATATAACCACACATGTCAAACCATAGGGATGTAGGTTATAACCATTTCAAATTCGGAGGATTGTGTTTTTTGTCAATTGTGCATATGGAAAATAATCGATTAATAATTTGTTTGGTAAAATACTTTGCTATTAAGTATTAAGTTAAGTACTAACTATTAAGTACCGTATATATGTTCTGCTGACGACATTGGTTGAGTTGTTCTCTGGTTTGTCCCTCAGGCATCATTCCTGTGACATTCCTGGTGGAGAACATTGGAGATAGCAGTCTACGGATGAAATACCGCTACCTGGGTGGTCAAGGAACAAAGCCACTCGCTGCAGCGTTGAAGGTCAGTGACGAATCAAGTGAAGTAACTCTAACTGCGTACCACAATGCCGAAATGTTAAACACAAACTTAAGACAAACTTACACAAATACATTTTTACTTGTCTCGTTTTAAAATAATTTTTGAAAAAACAAACCTACCTAGTACTGACCATGACATGCTGGCTTGTTTGTACAAATTTGTTATTTAGTTATGGTAAAATCATTGGACAAACTATAAAACGATGTTTGACTGGGTCCGATCAAAATTCAGTGAAAAAAGGCAAAAGTGATCTGGTCTATATGCTGTGACATAATGCTCTTCACACTTTTGCAAGTTACCAGACCTGCGCCTATGGTCCGGAATGAACTCCCCATCACTTGAAAACATCTGAAACTATAGCTATTTTCTGAAAAAACTCTTTATTCCGAATTGCATTTCCACCATAAATCTTCGGTTGCTCGTTGTTCTGATAATGACTTTTGCGTGTCCCTGTTCACGATTATGCTTAATGATTCTGTTTTGTTGCACCTCTGAACTCAGGTTCCTGAGGATATAGGTGCCATAGAAGTTAATTGTTAGTATTATTAAAGTTAACTCTATCGATGATGCCAACAAAAATATACCCTTTTTATTAAACCCATAGTGCATATTACTTGAACTATTCACACACTACAGATTTGAACATCCATGAACCTTATTTGAGATGAGTTCAATCAATCGAGGAGGGAGCTCTAAGGACCATCTGTTATTTTTAGATGCTTATTACATCATTGTGGGTAATTGTTTTTGATTTTGTAGGTTTTGGGGTTATTTTGCTTTAAAGTTGTTTTAACTTTGAGAACTTAGGACATGATATTGGCCAATGAAGATGTGGCTTTGCATTGGATTGTGTGTGTGCATGCATGCATGTGCATGTGTGCAAGCACCTGTCTGTTGTATGCGCATTTTAAGGTTTATATTTTCTAGTTGTTTGGCTACAGAAAAACACTGTGTGCGAAGAGATTGATCTCAGTGACAACTACCTCGAAGGCAGCGGGGCTGTCGCTCTGGCCAAGATGTTGCAAGACAACATGTTCATCGTCACTTTGGTGAATATCTTTGAATTTATAAACCAGTTGCATATTTGAAAGGTGCAGAACGTTATTTGCACTAGTAATTAGAATGCCAGATGTTCTAGAATACAACAGACAAAGTAGCAGAACAACAATTATAAAATCACTTACAATGCATTATTCTGCACAGCCCACTGATCTAAATGAAAACTGTATGTGAATTGTTCATATGTTATCCACTATGGTGAGTTTGGAAGAAGTTAACATATCTTGTCCATAATGTTGATCATATCAGTCCTTTTAGTTACACATTTCCTGATGCTTTCGCAGTTCACACTGAAATAATATGACCCTTTTATATCAGGTGAAGTGTTTGCGCACGCAGAACATATGTCTTCTTCTTCCCCATGCGTTCACTCATGCAAAACATTTGAGTGGCATTAAAAAATACTAAATAGTATTCAGTATAACATTCTTACAAGCATAGTTAAATTATTTACCCCTAATGCCTTGTTCATAGTAAGAGTACCTGTATGGTATTTGACCAAAATTATGCCAATAATTCAGGAAATATGTTAGGACACATTCAGTGTAACTTATGGCAAACTTGTGTTGTGTGTTGAAACTAATGTGTCCTGGGAATATATTTAAAAACAAAATTTACAAATAACTCAGTAGAGTAGGTTACACATAGATTTGGATGGTGATCTTGTTAAATCTTGTGTTTGACCAGTGCCAGAGATCTTTGTAGATGCTGTCCTGTGAAGTCGTGAATGTTTTGTCTTTCCTGCAGAATATCTCGAACAATGCGATACGCTCAAAAGGCTGCGCCGCTTTTGCTGAAATGTTGGATACGAATACAACATTGAAGACACTGTCGCTAAAAGGTAAATGTTGATATCCTTGACATTGTTGGATGTTTGGCACATATGGATCAGTTCCTGCTCATTATAGATGAAAGTCAATTTATTTGTCATATAAATGACGAATGATTCAGTAGCTAATTGTCATCGACCTACAATTGTCAACTGATGTAAACATGTTTTAATATGACAACTGGGATGTAATTGCCACAACAAATACATTTGTTTTACTAACATTTATTTAGACATTCTGAGGATCTACTGTGCTAAGTTTCATTATTTACCAAACATGAAACTAATCAGGATTGTTAGAAATAAAATTTACGCATTCACACCCACTATGTTTTAGTTATAGCTAGTCACAACACACTAATGCATCCGTCAACTAAGTAAGAAAAATGTCTGGTTTACATTACCCCAGCTCCCAGTGACATCCTGACCAAGATTTTATCACATTTTCCGTTGCTTCACAGGCAATGAACTGGTGGACGGAGATGCAAAGCGATTGGCCGAGGCGTTACGCAATAATATGTCACTGAATTGTCTCGACCTGAGTTATAATTCCTTTGGGGAAGCCGGAGGGATCTATCTTGCAGCTGGTCTTGTAAGTTTAAATAAATGGTGTTTGTGAGGTATTTACTTCATGAAACACTGCAATGATTGAGTAGTCATGACTCGGGGTTAAGTTAACCACGAGTCATGACTCAGGGTTAAGTTAACCACGAGTCATGACGTTTTCTTCTTGCTGTCTTGGTTAGTTTTACTGCTGTATAATTTCAATAAGAAGCTTGATTCGGGCCAACTTTGTGGACATTTATTCCTTGATTATTTAGATATGTAAATTAAATACAAGAGAATATTGAATATGAAATCTATAGGCGTGGAATATGTTGTATGGCTTTATACAGAAGTCAAAAATACGGCTTTCAACCAACAAATGCGGTAGATCTGTTGATGGCGTCGTCTGTGATGTTTGCAGACTGCCAACTACGGCCTGGCCGATCTAGACCTCAGCTGGAACAGCATCTCTATGAAGGGGGCACTGGCATTGGGCAAGGCACTCACTGTGAGTACACTGGCTGACAGATAATTTTGCAATCCAGGCGATAATGGTCTCCACTTCTATATCATAAAATAGTCCGTGTCCAATCCCTCACATGTGTGGGGATGACATTTTATAGGCATGCCCAGAGGCCCATTGGAATGGTTCGTTCATTCAAAACTGTGAAATTCCCCCAAGGGGTTGAGATTTTATGAAGGAACTTATGTGGACGTTTGACGTAGATTATATAACTCGGAACAGTGGTTGTTCATAGTTGCGTACAATTGTTCACAATGCTGTGCATGTTTTCTACGATTGTTCCAAGTTACATGATCTACGTCAAACATTTACATAAGTTCCTTCGTTCGGTACGAACTCTTCAGAAACTGGCAGTTGAACACAATTTTTGGGGCAAGAAGTTATATCCTTCATTGCTATTTGCATTACCCTACCAAGACTTAACTTGACTTGAGTGCATACCCTCGTGCTGGAATCGTTGCAACAAATATTGTAGAGGGGAGCTGTTTAAATAATTGAAACTTAGCATTTACTATGAAAACGAGTCAGTTTAATGGATGTCCATAAACTAGGTCATGTTCGGTTTTGTTAACTTATGTTTGTGTTAATTAGAAAAACACATCATTGGAAGTGCTCGACCTCTCGTGGAATGGCCTTCAAAGCAACGGAGGAATCGCAATAGGTCAAGCATTGAAGGTCAACAAAACACTGCGCGTCCTTGACCTCAGGTGAACTACATATAATATCTTGGCTTAAAATATCTGTGGAATTCTCCGTATCTCTGTTGAAACAAGGGACTAATACATCAAAAAATATATAAATTAAAATTAAATATTATTGTTTTTATGACACCGCTATGCTTAGCACAATGAATTGCTCCTCAATCTATGAACAGTACATATTTTTGTTCATGCTCAGAAATAATTGAAAAACTTATCTTTATTGGCTTGATTGCAAAATCCATTGGTTCATTTCGAACTTTGTTTGTGACCTTGTGATGCTGGATTGTGACCTAGTGAAGTCCAATTTTGACATTGTGATGTCAAGTTGTGACCTTGTGAAACAATCGACTGTTGTAAGATCACAAGGTCACAAACGAATATCCAAGTGAAGAAATGGGCTCCCCAGTCAAGCAAAATAAAGATTAGTTATGTTACAACAGTTCATTGTTTGTACCCGTTGGTTGACTTTGTGATCATTGAATGTTATTATAAATGGGAATATGACAGCAGGAATATGACAGTTGTCTGACAGCAGCCGTTTCATGTCATTTTTTGCAGCAACAACAACTTGAACCCAGAGGCGGCGAAGGCCATAGCGCAAGGACTTTCCAAGAACCAAAGTGTAGAGACAATCATGGTACGCCATACAGATGATAACATATTGTGTTTTCTTTGTTATCGGGATATGGTTAACAGGGGTTTACGTACATTGGAACCTCATTAGCTCATTCTTCGATAATATATTTTAAAATTAACATGCACGGTTTTTGTGAACAACTCTCGACACGCTGTAACTTGCTTCATTAGTCCTTGATTCACCAATCTGCATGCGTTGTTAACCCAGCCAGCACCCTTGGGAACCTAAGTATGCAGGTAAATAAGGTTTCACTGTAGTAAATTAATAAGAGGTGCAATCTACTCACTGTGTAAAAGCCATTACCCTCGGGTACGTTTTTGGTTTTGTGTGTGTTACAATTATGGCTTTAATGAACATTCCATATAAGAACACTATATAACACTAGGGCTGTAGCTATTCATCAATCAATCGCAACATTTTTCTCAATGCAGTACTCAATATATTTTACAAGAATCGCAATACATATTATAATTATATATATATATATATATTAATGAACTTCTATAGTGGCTATATCCTCAGGAACCTAAACTCAGATATGATACATGCAAATAATTTTATCATGTGTTATATACAGAAACTATGTCAAAAGCAAGCCCTGGAAACAGTTTCGAGTCAACTCTTTGTAATGTAGTTAACACCAACCGAGTCAAAATTGCTTGATACCTGTCGAAATCTCGCGTTAGAGACATCACCTGTTTTAGTTATTAAAATTTGTTCAGTAGACGGCTGTGGCTCAAATAAGTTGTCTCTTTACAGCAGTGTATCGATATGTATCGTGATATGTATCATAATATAACACAAATGCCGTGATGTGTATCGTTTTGTAGCTTACTGTATCATGACAGCCCTAAATACTACAATAGTTAATAAACAACTGCCTTTGCCTGCTGTAGATGGGTAACAACCCTATTGGTCAAGTTGGAGTGGAGGCGCTCCTGAAAGGTATAGCGGTCAACAACAGGCTCAAACTGGTTGGAATAGAGGTGAGAGAGCATGACCACAGGAACCTTTATAATATGACCATAGCCATTGCTCTGTCCCCCCGTAGTGCTGACTAAACATTTGTTGTGATACTAAAGCACAGGGTGAAAAATTACATTAAAAACTTCTGTTCGCAGTCAGAATGCCATTTTAATTAAACAACAATTGTAGCAGTTTTACCAATATGTAGCCATAAAATTTATTTTTTACTTTGCTTATGTAAAATTGGAACTCGTTTTTATCATAAAATTGGAACTTAAGAAGATGGTATTCAATTAGAGTAATTGTTCGTTTATTATAGTTTAAAGGTACAAAGCTTGATTGTTTTTATAATAAAATCGTGTTACGTGGTATATAATATTATAGTATTATATATAGTATTTATTCTAACATCATCACTGCTTAAATGTGTTTTAATTAACCTAAAGTTGTTAATATAATCTGACCATTATCTGTTTATGAATATCGACCTTACTGTTCAGTATGCAATGTAGACATGCTGTTCAAGTCAAACTATTCAAATTAATTGGATAACAATCAAACTATATGAGAAAAATTTGGTTCATTAAACACATTTGGCTGGCCTTAGAATATATATAATTTATACTACTGGTATATAAAAATTTAGATTTTACAATAAAAATTATCTTTGTACTGTACCTTTAATATAAATAATATAAATGTTGTGTTGATGGCTAAGAATTCATTTGTTTCTTGTTTCTTCCTTCTTGCATCTGCTTTGTCGTCACGAAACTGTCACCAGGGGTGTTTGGTGAGTCTCATGAAATGTTTTTTCTTTCTTATAACAAGCCGTCATCAATTATTATTTTAACTTAGCAAGAGAAAAAGTGATTCTTATTACGTCCCTTATGTGTAAGCTTTTTATATGTGGTTTTGTACTTTTTAATTTATGTGTAAACTTACTATAAATAATACAAATTGTAATTTGAAAGGTTTAAGGACAGCAGTGTAACATTCCAACATCAATGCCATATGTATTTTTGTATCACTAATATTTTTAAATTATTTAAATATTAATTAACCAGTTCATTCATAAGCATGTACAACAAGACAAAATACAAAACATAAACATTACAATGGTGTACTAAATTGCTAATATACTTAATGTACAGATAATAATAACTTTACGTACTAATAATTAAATGTCAGATGGGATATTAGTTGTATCATATTAGTCTTTTCAATATTATACTGCTGAGATTTGCTAATGTTGGTCACTGTTGATGATGTTTTCAGGACTTGACGATGCAGACAGACAAGACTATACAGGAGAAGATTGACGAGATCCAGTCATCACGAGACATACTCATCATGTACTCTATCAACAGACCAATACACTGCAAGGTAGGAACAACAGACCAATACACTGCAAGGTAGGAACAACAGACCAATACACTGCAAGGTAGGAACAACAGACCAATACACTGCAAGGTAGGAACAACAGACCAATACACTGCAAGGTAGGCTGCCAGCAGAGCAATGTAGGAACAACAGATGGGAGGGTGGGTGAATAGATGTTACCCTTGGCTGGAAGGTGGCTATGTTATTGAGGAAATAGATTTAGATAGTTAGTCCGGTGGGCAAGTTAGCTGGCTGACTGGGCTAGCTGGCTCATCTGGATGGCTGGCTGGACCAGATGGCTGGCTGGACTAGGTGGCTGGCTGGCTGGACTACATGGCTGGCTGACTGGACTGAGTGGCTAGCTGATTGGCTGTCCTGGCTGGCTGGTCTAGGTGGCTTGTTGGCTTGCTTGGTTGGCTGGTCTAGGTGGCTGGCTAGTTGACCTAGCTGGCTGGCTCGCCTAGGTTGCTGGTTGGATGGAATATTTGCCTGGCTGGTTGTATATATTTTATTTGGTTCACATTTGTTCTGGTTCCAGAGGATATACAGGCTGTTGTGTTGTCTTTACGTTAGTCATTTGTCCAACTTACATCTATGGATATATATAATTACTGTCTGCGATTCAGGTCAAATTCATGACATAATTCGCAATAATGCTGTTGACATCAGTCTGCCTACCATGTATGTGTCTTGTACACATCTCTGTAGATAAACCGGACGATTCTGGCTGTGTTCGAGCGGTTTGTTGTGGAGAACGCCGAGCGTATGGAAGACCTGTTTAACCAGATGGACAAAGACCATAGCGGCGACATTACCCTGGAAGAGTTCAAGTATGGACTGCGAGACTTTGGACTGCGACTCACCAGTGTATGTATCCCTTGACTTCCCATATTCGCTAATTAGGACATGTACATTTAATAGGTCAAATACAGTACGACATTTAACTCCAAACAGCCCTGTCTAGAGATAACATTGGAGTGGTATATCTTCAGAGTTTTCCTTCTCAAGAGTTAGTGAGTTCACGACAGTGGGGCCAATGACTTTTAGTGTATCAAAATGGGGTGACCAAACTTCAAAATGGCAGCAGGTGGAATTGAACCACCGTCCTCTCGATCAGCAGTCCTGTGCTCCAACCACAAGACTGCCGCTCCCCATTACGTGGCAGTGCAGGTGGTGGCGCAGTTACACGACAATAGAGCGCCCGATTGTTAGTCAAGAGGACTGGTGCTCAAGTCCACCTGTTGCTGTGTTATAGCTTAGGCAACTTTGTTCGCTGCACTTTGCCTGTGTCTTTCAGAAGAGACTAAAAGCCACTGGTCCCGTCTACACAGGGAACGTAATAGATTTCACACGGGGGGTAAATATGTAACCTGTCGTGAACTCACAGAGGGGTGGTCTCTAACCGACTGGATCAAACTCCTGTGTCTGGAGCTGTTTCCCAGTTGGGCGAGCGTGTGAGAGGTGTTGAGCAAGCACTGTGTATGACAACCTTGTCATAGCTGACTCCCTACAAGAGTCCATTATATATATATATATATATATATATATATATATATATATATATATATATATATATATATATATATATACCGTATTCAATCTAATAAGCATACAGTACTTTTAAAAAGAATTGGGACAAAAATCTAAAGGAATCCAACATTTGTTTCTCTAGACAATAAGTTAACTGTTTAACACTAGCATAATAGGTTGAATATGGTATATATATATATATATATATATATATTTATATATATACAATAAGGTAACTGTTTACACTAGTGGTGTCATTTGGTGATTAGTGTAGAACAACTGAAAAGTGGTGCCAACCATTTAATACTAGATGGCGACACGTCATTTGTTCCACATTAGTGAAATTACTGTAAAAAAATTATGGATCCTGCTGATTAAAAAAGGGTGTGTACGCTAATTAGAGCATGTAGGCGTAATAGGTTGAATAAGGTATATGAATTGAAGTACATCTACTCTGTTGCTTCTAATGAGGCACACCTAAAATTAGTCTATTCACAGAAACCCATTTTATTATAAATTTCCTGTAGATATTTTGCAAGATTGTACTACTTCGATAATTGGCAGAGTTCATTTTGTCAGGATTTTTACGCTAATTGTGGTTTAGGGAACGAGATCACCAGCTCTATAAGTCCACGACAGGTTTTTTCCAACGGCTTTTATGTCTTTTCCGAAAAAGACACAGGCAATGTGGAGTAAATGAAATTGCCCAAGTATCAAAACTGCAACTCGTGGTTTTGAACCCTGGTCCCCTGGACTACCACACGACTACCACACCCCATGGTTGGTGAAATAATGTGTGTAATACCGAAATGTTTCTTAATTACCAAGGGTAATAACAAGAACATTTAATTCTTGTCATATAGCAACACTTAACTGAATTGGAATGTATTAAATTTTTTTAAGTCAGATAATTTTTTTTATTTATGAGAAGAAAAAGCTTATGAATGCAAAATGTAGCTACACCTAAAGAAAAGTTTATAAATAATTATTCTTTTATATAAATGGAGAAATTAATGTTTTAACATGTCTGACAGAAACAACTCGATATGCTGCTAGAGGAGCTGGATTCTGATCGAAGTGGAACAATAGAGTTTAGGTAAGATTGTTATCCCTCGATGCAAATGTTGGCCATAGATTTTTATATCTACTTCAGCCAGTTACCATGGTTACCACTGTTGGTCCTGTATACTTACATGTGAGAACCCTCGAGGATCATGGGAATTATATACTTACTTATTATATACTTTATACTTACATGTGATTGCTTGACTTCCGGAATCTTGGTGTAGCTTTTTTTTTGCTCGTGCGAGCATAGTAGAAAGACATAGTTAGCAAATATATTAGCCTAGTGTTCTTTTGAACACAAAAAACAGCCTTATTCAAGGCTAACGTAGCAATCACATTAAGTCTAAATTTTGTGATGGTGCCATGCAAACGGCAAGTAAAGGTCACCAGGCATTTAATATGCAACAGTTGTAGCAACTGGGTGGACTTCGTTAAGTCCGGGTGAGGTTCAGGTGGATAGTTTTAGTTTTGAGTGTAGGGGATGTACGAGGATGAAGGAACTTGAGGTGGAGTTAGAACAGCTGAGGCTGCTCGTTGTGGCTGAGGCTGCTCGTTGTGGCAGTGGTGGGAAGGGAGCAGGTGGGTTGTGCCAGTGGAAAGAAATGGGAGGGAAGACAAATGGATTGAAGGAAAGCGGAGTGGGGGCGACAGTAGTGAAGGAGTCGGGGGGCAAGGAGATGACAGTTAAGGCGATGGGAGTGAGGGAGACGGGAGGGAGGGTGTCAGAAGGGAAGGTGACGGGAGCGCAAGTTAGCCAGGCGACGGGAGGGATAGGTGACAGGTTGATGAGTGAGAGAGAGCCTGATAACAGTCTGCCACCAAGTGACAAGACTGCAGGCCAGAATGTGATGGAGGAGATCCATTGGTAGAGCTATTCCGAGGTAGTGATAGAGGGGGTGAGAAAGAGAGCGAGGGTATTTGTGGGGGACTCAATAGTTAGGAAGACAGCCAGAGTCTTAAACAAGGGAGATGACGTGGTAGTTTGCTTGCCTGGGGCCAAAATGGAGGAGATAACTGAGTGGGTAGAAAACATTGTGGGTTCGGGCAAGGGTGGATCTGTTTTAGTATACGTAGGGACAAATAACATAGAGAGGGAGGGTACAACTGCCATAGTTAGGAAATACAGAAATTTGGTCAGAACACTAAAGCAGACGCGGGTTGAGCAGGTAATACTGTCAGGGATTTTACCAGTAATAGGAAGGAGGGGTCATAGATATAAAAATTGCTGGGGGATGGCAATTAACATGCTAGTCGAGAAGCTATGTAGGGAAGAGGAAGTTGGTTTTTGGATTTGTGGGGAAGTTTTGTTGGAAGGGCGGATATGTACATGAAGGACGGGCTTCATCTAAGTGGAAAGGAGGCATCAGTATTTGCGGATGGGCTCTCAGCAGCAGTAGACAGTGGCATGGGTAGCATATCAAATATTTTTGGTAGTAAACACTATTTAAACCAGAAGCGCAGTGGGGTTACTTAGAGATGCCTCAAGCAGGACAAGAGGCCACTAGTACAGATAAACCAATAACAGAATGTCCGAAAAACATGTCTGAAGCAGGTTATAGATGTGTTTGTTTAAATGCTAGGAGTATAGTAAATAAGAAAAACGAATTAAACATTATGGTAGAAGATATTGACCCTCACATAATTGGTATAACCGAATCATGGGCCAACACAGACATTACAGATGCTGAATTAGGATTGACAGGATACGTAATATTTAGGAGAGATCGAATAGGAAGAAGGGGAGGGGGGAGTTATTTTATATGTTAAAGAATCTATTCAGGCTTATGAAATAAAATTAAAAAGTGAAGCAGATGACGATGAAGCTGTTTGGTGCAAAATAGTTTCAGGAAATTCAAAATTAACTATTGGATTAGTTTACCGAAGGCCAAACATAAACAAAGAGGATAACACAAAAATATAAAATTTTAACCATGGACATATACAAGAGAGTACAGGGGGTGATGACCAACAATTTCTATTTTTAATTCAGGAGAGCTTCCTTACTCAGCACGTGCTAGAACCAACCAGGGGAGATAATGTATTAGATATAGTTTTATCATCACAAAAAGAATTAGTGGACAATGTAAAATACATGAACCATTGGGTAACAGTGACCACAATCAAATACATTTTGACATCAATGTAAAATCAGAAAGTAAAAATAAAAAAACGTATAGGAGAAACTTCCACAAAGGTAACTATAAAGATATGAGAAAATACTTAGCAAAGCTAGATTGGAATAACATGCTGATGAATAAGACCGCAACTGAATGTTGGAATATTCTAAAATATGAAATTGAGAGTATCATCGATAAATGTGTTCCCTTGAAAAAATAAGGAAAACGATCTAGAAAGAAACACTTGTCAAAAGAAGCTATTAGAAAAATAGTGTTTAAGCAAACTATGTGGAGGGTTTATAGGCGTACCAGAAAGGATGAAGACTATGCAAATTACAAAGAGGCACTTAACCTAGCTACAACTGAAATTAGAAAATCTAAAAGAACCTTTGAAAAAAAATTGGCAGGTAATATAAAAAATTACAGCAAGAGTTTCTGTGCTTATATAAGGAGTAAACAGAAAGTTCAAGAAAAGGTCGGACCACTGGAAAACAACAGGGGAAACATAATTTCAGACGGGTTTCAAATGGCAGAGGTCCTGAATGAGTATTTCAGCTCAGTTTTTACCACAGAAGATATCAGCTCACCTCCAGTTCCATTTACTAATTTTGAGGGCAATACATCAGAACATTTAGGTCAGTTATTTGTAACTCCTGAAATGATAGCAAAGAAAATTAAGAAGATAAAGATAATAAATCACCTGGAGTTGATGGGATACCACCAAAACTGCTTAAGGAAATTGTTGAGCAAATTAGTACAACTTGTCACTAGAAGAAGGAATAGTTCCTTCAGAATGGAAAGAGGCAAACATTACGCCGCTATTTAAGAAGGAATCGAGGAACAAGCCAGAAAACTACAGACCAGTGAGTTTAACATCAGTTGTATGTAAATTACTTGAAACATTAATTAGAGACCACATGGTGGAATTCCTTGTAAAACATAAATTAATAAATACATCTCAACATGGGTTCCTAAAAGCAAGGTCATGTCTAACTATTCTCTTATGTTTTTTTGAAGAAATTACAAAGTGGGTAGATGATGGGTCACCAGTGGATGTTGTCTACTTAGATTTTCAGAAAGCTTTCGATAAAGTGCCACATCAAAGATTGTTACTTAAACTAAAAGCCCATGGCATAGGTAATGATGCAATCAACTGGATAGAAAAGTGGCTTACACACAGAAAACAGAGAGTAATAGTAGATGGTGAGATTTCATACAACTGATGTTAAACTCACTGGTTTCTGCTACGCCTATAAACCCTCCACATAGTTTGCTTAAACACTATTTTTCTTTAAAAATATGCTTTTTGATGGAGTGATATAGCATAAATGCTGTTTGGTTTATGCATGGTAACTACCTATGACAGCAATTCCTTGACACACAATTCCTTGACATTAAACAAGAGCACTCTCCTTACACATATAATTTTTACTAAGGCCAAAAATCCCGGTTTCTCATCAGAACTTTTTCTAAAAGTAAATGCGCGAAGACGTTTTTGCAATGTGTTGATGGAGGTTTTAGCGAATAAAAGGGGCTATTCTCAATCATTAGTTGCCATTTGCAGTGACCGCTAGCGCCACTGGTGGGAAAGCAGCAAAGCCCTAAAAGAATCCATTCGGCATGATTAGGATCTTGCTTATCACTTGTAACTCGAGAAAAAAATTTATAGACAATAAAATAGTTTTTATGTATTACTGCACATATTTTCAAATGCGTATGCTAATGAGAAACCAGGAAAACATGACAAAAACTAAACAACAAGAAATTTGAAACATAATCTTTATGAAGGGGTTGTTTGTGTTTTTCAGTGAACTCATGAAAGGATCACAGTTCGTACAGCAAGAGAAAGAGAAGATCGTGCGAGCTGCTGAGGATGCTCAAAGATTCCACGATCACCATCTTACCCCAGCGTAGTCCCACTCACTCCAACCCAAACCTGGGGCATCTCACGGCGTGGGGGTTGTTACGCTGCTCCACTCAGATGGACCTTACCCCGGGAGATGTGACGGAAGACTATCCCACTCAAAAATCAGTGTCACCCATTTTTCCAAAAAAAAATTTGGATGCATGTACATCCTTTTTATAATTTTATACAAAACAAAATCACTGATAACTGTAATCAAAATGACTATTAGAAGAAATTAATATTTAATAGCAATAATTTCCCTTCAGTTTAATACTGCAAGAAAATAACTGCATATTTAAAAGGTGCTATGTGGTATGTGATTTTGTAATTCTGATGAAATTATAATCATTTTACATGTTTGTCTTGTATAGTGTAGCCAATGTTTGAAGAGACATAAATAAATCAACCATTTCAAAATGGTGGATTGATTGAAATTATGCAATTTTATAAAATAACAAAATGTCAGGAAGGAAGCAGCGACTCGTCTATTTTCTGGAAACAAACTGAAGATTATATAAAGAATTTAAATGTAGTATTGTGAAAGTAGATATGCATGTATATATCAAGGACGTGAACTAATAAATATACCTGGGTCGTCACTGCTAGTCTACAGTGATGCATAACGTACTTGTATATTATGTTGTATTAAATTATTTAATGAATGAATATTTACTTTTATTCATGTTGTTCATGCTGCCATTTTGTTTGGGCATGTAAAATGCCTGTTTTTTTTAATGTCCAAAGATCCATCGTGTGTTCATTCCGGGAAAATGTCAGTGTTTAAAATGTCCAATGATCCATCGTTTTCATTCTGGAGAAATCTCTGTGTTTAAAATGTCCAATGATCCATCATGTTCATTCAGGGGAAATGTCAGTGTTTAAAATGTCCAATGATCCATCATGTTCAGTCAGGAGAAATGGCAGTGTTTAAAATGTCCAATGATCCATCATGTTCATTCAGGGGAAATGTCGGTGTTTAAAATGTCCAATGATCCATCGTGTTCATTCAGGGGAAATGTCAGTGTTTAAAATGTCCCATGATCCATCGTGTTCATTCATGGGAAATGTCAGTGTTTAAAGTGTCCAATGATCCATCGTGTTCATTCAGGGGAAATGTCAGTGTTTAAAATGTCCCATGATCCATCGTGTTCATTCATGGGAAATGCCAGTGTTTAAAGTGTCCAATGATCCATTGTGTTCACTCATGGAAATGTCAGTGTTTAAAGTGTCCAATGATCCACTGTTCTCGTTAACAGGAAATGTCAGGTATTTGATAATCCAATGCTGGAGTTTTCATGCATGTATTAGATATTAGATACAAATCGACACTTTGTGTTTGAAAAAAATCTAGAAAACGCAGGCATGGAAAATGCTTCTTATCCAAAATATGCAGAAACACATTGTGTACATGCTAACTTTGAAATGTGGACACCCTTCCATTGCATTTGGAGCTAGTCAGGCATTCAAATGTCAGCCCATCAGTATCTTTACACTGACAACACGACATTTACAGTCCAATCCATTTCATTTTGAAACCCACAGGTGTAAGCATTGAAACAGTAAATCCCGCTAGGTGGCATCACTATATTTGTTCGATACATTTCCTAATATGTTGACTTATAGATGGTAACACTCGACCGTATTTGTACAGAATTTCAAGTCAAAAATACGGATTTTAGCCACAAGATATGGCGGTCTGGAAATGCTAATGATACATTTTGTATTGGTCATATTTTCAACAATATAGATTTACAGCAACGTGCTATAAATACGCGTACTTAGGGGAGAGGGGCATTGGGCCGTTACCTCCTTCGCTG
Source organism: Lamellibrachia satsuma (assembly GCA_033239005.1). Taxonomy (NCBI): domain Eukaryota; kingdom Metazoa; phylum Annelida; class Polychaeta; order Sabellida; family Siboglinidae; genus Lamellibrachia; species Lamellibrachia satsuma. The sequence goes on from BSQZ01000053.1 coordinate 192,404, forward strand.
ATTTTTTCGTATGTAACCTGTTGCGCCACTACACGGTACCATGGTAAACTAATTGAAGACAAAGCTGGCTGCCCCCTTTGGTCTCCCTTTGAAGGATCCTACTTACTACGCCACTAAAGATCACGCTTTAGCTTCATGGTATGACCAGCAATAAAATTAAAATAAACTCAGTGTTGCACAACAATACGCTTTACCTAGTAAATACCTCAAACATTTGTCATATAAAAAGAAGGCAGATCTTATAAACAGTGCGTGCGTGCGTGCGTGCGGACGGGCGTGCGAGCGAGCGTGCGTGCGTGCACACTCTAGCATTCCGAGTAAAGCGTCGTCGCGTAAACGACCTGTCGAGTAGTGCATTGAATGGAGAAGCGCGCCGGAAGTAATTCTACACGGCTTGTCAGGCAGGCGAGCCGCGCGTGGCTCGATAAAGTGTCAAGCAGAAGAGACCAGACTAGATAATTATTTTTACTTCCTGGTTCAGGAATAAAGTGCCAGTCATTTTGACACGGTGCATCTGTCAATGATTTTTGGAGTCTGAAAAAAATAACTGTGAACATAGAAAAGTCACCTGGAGTGTGTAGGATGGGAATGACGCGGCACTTTATTGTTCACCCGGATGCCAATTATATGCATGAACTACATCGTTTAGTCGATCACGAAATTATAATACTTGGTGTTATTATTATCGAATCAATTTTAAACTGCCAACTCAATCGTGCTCTATCTACATAATAACATAATAGTCAGTATTATATTAGTCACCCTACTTAGCTAGTTTCTTGCATCTTTCAAATATCCCTAGGCAGCGTCCCTGGTCACAATTATGCTTACTAATTATGTTTTGTTGCGCCTCTTAGTTCAGGTTCCTGGAGTTATAAGCACCATATAAGTTAATTATTATTATGATATTATAAACGTGACGTACGTGGGAACCTTAATTAACCCAGGCATTCTGAAGTTACTTATCCTTGACCGATTTCATATCAACTACAATTCTGGTTGTTGCTTATCCTGTTATAATAGATACGAATGCTGGATTTGTTGGTATGAAATGGGTTGATTAATATCGCCATACCTTTGATGGTAAGGGACCATCAATAAAGTACGTTACGCTCAGGGGTGGGAGTCCCAGGGTTAGCGTTACGGAGCGTTACATGGGGTGGTGATGTATTGGCTATCGCTACGTTAGTTGTTAAAAAGGGCTTTGCTCGTCTATCGGTCGATATCAGATTGATAGCTTTGAATGCTATGCCAGTTTTGGTGCATATTTCAACTGAATTCCAAAGGGAAAGGAATGTGGGCTCTACCGTGCATCAGTGACGTCTGCAGTGGCGCCTGAAAGTTGACATGGACATACTCGTCTTCAGTTGGAGTTTTGGGAGGTTCGAATGAATGGATGATTTTGAGTTGGAGTGGCTAGGTGAGGAGGACGTAGACATTCGTTGCGCTCCCCACTGGTATCTGGGACTATGAATCCTTGGGAGGATTATAATATATTGGGCATAAGTAGAGATGTGTGTCTGTTAGTGCCAAGACTCAGACTCGTGATTCCTCGTCGTGAGTGTATAAATACAGAGAAGAACTTCAGAAGGCTTCAATACATGCATTATTACACATCGAACATACATTAACATGGACATTTGATTTAGTATTAGTTATACAGACATATATTTCACATGTGGCTGTGAACTACGAATACATACAGACATGCAACGACAGACATGCAACATATAGGTGGGCGGGGGACTTTCTCAAAACGAACTTTTGTTGAGGGGTGTACAGGCCAGCGTTACGAAGCATGACATGTATACATATATTATATACCTACATGCATGCATACATTCAGACATACATCCATACATATACATGCAAGAAAACATACATACATACATACATACATACATACATGCATGCATGCATGCATGCATAAATATATACATGTACATACACACATGTATACATACATACATACATACATACATACATACATACATACATACATACATACATACATACATACGTACATACATACATACATACATACGTACATACGTACATATATACGTGCGTACATACATACGTGCATACATACATACATACATGCATGCATACATACATACATACATACATACATACATACATACATACATACATACATACATACATGCATGTGAATGAGTGAGTGTGTGCATGCGTGCGTGCGTGCGTGCGTGCGTGTGTGCGTGCGTTCGTATCCCTCCAAGCATCAAGAATGGCTCGTTGCACAGAGCCTAGGCATAGTTTTAGAATGTACATGGCGAAGAAATTACCAATGCCTTCACGCATGGCTTGTTCTACAGCTGTCGGTCGAATTGGCGTTCGAATGAACAGGTCTGCCAGGGGGTGAAGTGTAAAGTGCTTTGACTGGGTCCCGCGCTATATAAGAACGTACATTTGCATTTACGAAGGAAGTCGCTCACGGTTAATATAAACGGATAAACTAGATAAGATAGTCATCTTGCTTAATGTGTGTAATTACCTATAAACATTCGACACACCCTTGAACGTCTTATCAAATATCTACTAGCACATTGTGTCACGCACTTGACCTTCGACTCATGTTTTGTACGGCTTGTGTACGTACGGAGTACAAGGGGCCCGGGGGGGTACTCCCTATACTGAGGTACACAAATTTCCCAATGAAAACGTTCCACCCGGGCTTACCTTACGCTTATAGATATTAGATAAATTGTTCAATAATTCTCTCTAGGTGACCATAAATTTCTTGATTTCTCTCTCTCTCCATGTGCTCCATGGGTCTCTGGTGGCACACTCCCACCGTGTGGCAGTAACCCCCCCCCCCGAGACAAGGAGCCTTTATGCAGTACACCCAGAAGTGTTGTAAGAACTTTTACAACAGACTCCCTAGCTAAATTGAAATGTTTTTATGCGGTTCAAACTAGTCGGTCACGAAGGCCAAACTCAATCTCGTCTCTATATCTCCTACACATTTGATGATACACATGATACATATGATGATACACATGATACATGTGATGATACACATGACACATGTGATGATACATGTGATGATACACATGATACATGTGATGGTATACATGATACATGTGATGATACACATGATACATGTGATGGTCTTCATGAAATGAACGGAGCATAGGACCCAGGTAAATGTAATTTATGTTGCGCAGCATCCGGTCCATGGGACTGCTCAAAGCGGTCTACCCTCCATCCCCTGGCAGACCCTACCTTCCATCCCTTGGCAGACCCTACCCTCCATCCCCTGGCAGACCCTACCCTCGATCCCTTAGCACCCCCTACCCTCCATCCCCTGACAGACCCTACCCTCCATCCCCTGGCAGACCCTAGATTCTTTTTTAGATGTACTTATACAACCACACTTAGACAGACATTTGCATAATAACTCTTAAAGTTCTTCATAGCTTATCAACACAATGCGGATAATATATATATATATATATATATATATATATATATATACATACACACACACGCACACATAAATACACACAAACACACTCACACATATACAAACACACTCACACACACACACACACACACGCACGCACGCACGCACGCACGCAAGCAAGCACGCACGCACGCACGTCACACTCACACACACACACACACACACGCACGCACGCACGCACGCACGCAAGCAAGCACGCACGCACGCACGCACGCACGCACGCACGCACGCACACACACACACACACACACACACACACACGCCATATGTGGATGTTTACAAATTAATAGAAAATTGTAGATACGCGAAAAAATTTATAAAACGGCGAGGTTTGCCGACGAAGTCGTGCTCAGTCCACCACTAACTCGACTTCAGCCACGCTGAAAGTACAGCACCAGTCGACGCGTATATTATTATATTACACGAGTAAACGTGACACTGGCAGTAGCTGCCAATTAGAACGAACGAGCTAGCACTGTTACATGTCGGGGCAGATAGCTACATGTGCGATAACGCTGCTTGCAATAACGTCACGGTTGGCTGTCGGTCTGAATCTTTCGTGTTTACCTGACTATTCTCTTATTAGCTTCCCCTCCTTGTTACTCGAATAAAACCGATTTTCGATATATTTATAAGATTTTCTTGCCGTTGAGAGGCATCGCCGCTAGTCATGCCGACGCGTTAACAAGACAAGACAGGGTCGTCATGATATAGTCGCTCTCGCTGATTCGGTCATGCCCACCATGGTCTAGTGACAAGACAAAGTCAAGGCATCTGGGGATGGGTGTATGGCCATCAATATGGACCACGCTGATCAAACAGCTCTTGGCAAACGCCTTCTTAGCTGAGTGTGTTACCATCACTGATTTTTAATCACGGCACACGTCTGCCGCAGGTGGGAGAGATTGTTCTTTGCAGATAATAATACCGGTTGGTCTTACAGCGCCGGGTTAACCATAGTGCTTGTGTCCGCCTAGACAAAACGTTCATGACGCTTATTCCATTGTCAGAGTAAGGCCATTGGTTCAGTGAGGCCATACGGTTTTTCACTTCCCTGTTTGGGATATTTTACTTCCTCTTGCATAGACACCAGGCGGAAGGAACCAACGGTTTGCCTCTTCCGAAAGATACGGACAAAGTGGGGCGAACGAAATTGCCCAAGTTTCGAAACAGCAGTAGACGGACTCGACCCCCGGTTCTCACGACTGACAGTCCGACGATCTACGCGTCGAAGTCTTAAATGAACCGGTAGCATCATCCACCTCCAGAGAGTGCAAGTCGCAATGCTAACAACGACTCTTCTACTATCTGGTGCGGCATATGTCTGTGGGACTGCCTTCTGGTGCGGCATATGTCTGTGGGACTGCCTTCTGGTGCGGCATATGTCTGTGGGACTGCCTTCCGCCCAAGACTAACACAAATGCGACCTTTTTAGAAAGTGACAGCTCTATAATGCACCATTACTCCACGTTCCAGTTCTCTGTATGTTGTCCAGCTATTAGCAAAGCCCTGTCAGAAAATCACAATTGCATCAGGCTGTTTCTTGACGCTTCAACGGACAACGCCGTTGGCTCGACGCTATCTTGCTTTTTGCTTGGCTGTTACTGGCTGATTTGAATCAATCACACGTCAATCATACGTCAGAAGGTTTGGCGACCGCCTCTACGGTTGACGGCGGGCTTCGACATGGAATTCATTTCAGAGGCAATGATGGTATCGGGTGAGCGGCTCATGGTCTACTGAACCGAGTGACAGGGACAATTCACAACGAGTAGACAATTCGTAGACACTGGTACGTTTTTCAACAGCTCGGGATGTACAACCAAGGTACATAGGGAATAGCGCGGACCTGATTATTAATTGTGTGACTGTGCGTGGACGTCGTCTGTCCAAATAGCCAAATAGGTAAGTAGGACATATTTCGTACCGATGATTAAATAACTTCCCAGTTCTCGTACAAGACGTACAGTATACGCGCGCATGTGTGTCTGTGTGTGTGTCTGTGTGTGTGTGTGTGTGTGTTTGTTTGTTTGTTTGTTTGTTTGGGTGTTTTGTGCATGTGTTGTGTACGTGCGTGCGTGCGTGCGTGCGTACGTGTGTATGTGTGTGCGTCAGCGCGTGCGGTGTATGTGTCCGCATACGCGCGTATATACGTAACTGCGTGTCAATCCGCACGAAATATAATTTTTTTACTTTTGTATGTGCATTAGTTATTTAGTGTCGACCCACTTGCCTTTTACATGTACACGTATACGTCAACTCACACGACCTTTTCTAGAATATGACAACTATATAATGTACCATCCATCCCCCATGTATCGGAGTACTCGTACAGAAAGCGTACGACTGCTTTCTTGTGCACGATGGCCAGTGGTCTGCTAACCACCCACCTATAGGCTAACCACAAACCGAGCGCTTCGTCCGCTGTCGCTGGCACCTGCGTTTCGTTAACCAGGTAATTCATTCGCCACAATAAAACTTCCTGCAAGTAATAATAGAGTCATCCACACAACGTCTGGCCTTTGTGTGCACGTTCGCTCTGACTCAGTCGTCATGCGCGTCGAAGTTTGCCACTTTTGTCGGTTTGATTTGTCTTGCGTAATCAAGCGCTCCCGGTGAATGCACAGGCTCGACGCGAGGGATCGGTTTGATTGATTTTTGCGTCGTATATACATTTTTTGAAAGAACGATGCATGTTCTGACTTGTTAGTTGATCAACAATCGGGGCTGTTTTCAAGTGGCTTCGACTGGTTTTTAGGCTGGCGATAATTTGATAATGCCAATGATGTAACTAACGCAATTGTTTTGTTTGAATGAATTCATTACGACATTAGTTTGTATCGTTATACGAAAACATGAAAACTTGTCGGGCGCTCTTAGTTTTATTTACAATGAAAAATATTAAGCGTTCACTTGCGTCCCTTTCTGACCTGTGTTTGACGTCACGCTCCACTTGCTTCTGTCGCCAGCGCCGGTTCAACTGGTGGACATATACCGTGGCAGGCCGAGGGGAGAATGCTATGAGTCCAAGCAAGCCCTCCTGGGTGTCACAATTAAACAAATTCTCTCAAAGAGAACCATCTTTTTGAGATAATTTGTTTAAATCTAGCACTTTTAAGAAATCTTCACACAAATCCCCAGCTGATTGTGAACGCCCGAACTCCCTTTTTCAAAACCTCGAAGACGGGCCGATCAGGGTATCAAAAGATCGCCAAGTACTCAGTGGATTGAACACCTCTGGCTCTATTCCACAATGCAATGCCCAGTATGTCCCAAATTACATAATAAAACTGTCATTGTCGACGTTAAGTAAATAATTAAGTAGACCAATTGTATTATAGGCCTACACATGCAGTGCTCAAAGACAACGCTGGATATGAACAATTATCCACCCTAGATTCATAGTTAATGTCCTGCATTGGCTGCTGAGTGGCCACACGAAAATTCATAATGCCCGGCGGTATTTTGTGGGCCGTAATAGATGAATGTGTCGATATATTTGAAGAGCAGCCGTTACAACAACTTCGCAAGTTGCCGGCGAGACTTTAAACGCCACACATCGAACATGCCAAGAACTAGCAACAAGTAGGCTACGCAAGATGTGGTGCCGTCACCGGAATGCGTGCACACATGTATTGATAATGCTCGTTAAAAGCTGTGAACCAGGTAAGGCCGGTTAGCAAACTGGTTCCAGCTTACAACCACCGACAGCAAGCTAAATATAAACCTGAAAAACCCAAATGTAGCACAGGGTAGTGAGTGTAAGGTATAAAGGTACGTTCTTATATATCGTGGTGTCCAGACGTTAGGACTGCTCAAAACACTTTACACTTCATCCCCTGGAAGACATGTTCATTCGTTCACCAATTTTGGAAGCAGTACAGTACAGCAACGCCGCAATTACTGCGTGACGACTATTCGTTCACATATCCACCACTGTCTATAAAGGTACTCTTTTACAGCTGAGTGAACTGTGGCAACGTGGGGTGAACGAAATTCACAAAGCTTCGAAATGGCAGCTCGATGATTCGACCCAGAGTTCTCTCAATTGAGAATCCTATGTTCTAACCGATGCGCCACCGCGCCCCCGTTGGTGTGTTATACAATATGTGCGAATAAGACCGTACCACTGCGTACTTGTCACCAGTACGGGGAGTCTACAAACCATCCACGTCCTCACTAACCACCAGCTAAGCGCTTCATCCCCTCTGGCACAAACGTGTGTTTCGCAACCGGGAAGTTCATTGGCCACTATAAAGCTTCCTTCACGTGATAATAAGGTTGTCTCCACAACGCCTGGGCTTTGTGTGCACGTTCGCTGTGACTAAACCGTCGTAAGCTCGCATTACGTCCAAACAACTTCGGCACGCGTGTCGAAGTTTGTAACATTTGTCTGATTTGTTTGGCGTGATCGATGTCGTGCCACCACTGTTGTGATAGCAACCACGTCGAGCACTCCCGCTGAATGTAAAGGCTCGTCGCGATGGATAAGCTTAATTGCGTTTGGCGTCGTATATAATTTTTTTTAGAACGATGAATGTTCTGATTTGTTAGTTGATCAATTATCGGGGCTATTTTCAACTGGTTTCAACTGGTTTTCAGGCTGGCGATCATTTGATAATGCCAATGATGCAACTAACGCAGTTGTTTTGTCTGAACGAATTCTTAAGAGTATTGGTTTGCATCGTTATGCGAAAAACATGACAACTTGTCGGACGTTCTTAGTCTTGCTTGTAGTAGAAAAGAAAATATTAAGCGTTCACTTGCACTTCTTTCCGACCCGTGTTCTATAAATAAACGTCAAGCTGTATTATATATGCATCAGATATCCGTCGCATCGTGCACGATTAGTTCTGAATTGGTTCATGGTGGTCCAAAGGAGTTAAATATCAAATCCGGGAGTTTCGGTTGTAAGGTCCGGGACAAGATTCTTGTTTCTTGTGTCTGTTGATCTCCACTCTCGTCTCCACCTGTCTTGGTGATGTTGGTTTCCAGCAGCGAAGTTGTTTGGTTCCAGACAGGCCACCGAGAAACGTGGCGCTGAGGTGGTTCTGTGTTGAGGTGTCTCCAAACTGGGAACCGGTTCGGTACCCAAAGTGCACGAACGAACGATTTTAAATCTACGTGGCGGTGAACAACTGGGTTTGTTAAACTGGCTAGAAACTGTCTAACCCTTTTGTTTTGGTTCACTGCGTAGCTTGGGTTTCCGAAGGATTCTAGTGCAATATAAGTTGTTTACTTCATTGTACAAAATCACCCACCCTGAAAAACAATTAACAGGATGTGAAAAACCGTCTAAATAAATGGAACAGCTCAAGCTCCTCCGCGTCTAGGAAAAGACGCTGGTTGCGAAAATAAATACTGTAGTTGTAGCTTCCAATATCGACTCAGAAAAAAAGTGTCTTACAAAGCACAATAACTAAAATAATAGCAGCTATGAAGGTAATTTTTTTGCTACGGTGATAAAGCATTAACTCATGCTAAAGAGTGACTGGGATAATTACACTATACGAAGAAGAGGATGGTAAAATGTAGAAAATATAGTATGCCGAGGACATTAATAATCTGTTTAACAAGATTTAAAAACACTGCCATCCAAGGCAAAGGCCCAGATGACAAGTAGATCGAGAGTACACATATTTTTCATTTATATGTAATCCACCCTCCTGTGATATTGGTACATTCTGTTTTAACCACATTTTCATGCTGCTAGCATTTACACAATATGTAGATAATTGTGGACAAAGAAGCCCGTGGCCTATTGACAGAGCGATTATTATTTTTTATGTAGGCCGCCCTTCTGAGATATTTGTTAAATTTGTTTTTAAGCATATTCACATTGAATGATGTCACGTCATAGGAACGATATGTTTGCTATATTTAGGGTGTTGTTTATCAAATTGCATGAATAACCGGTTTGTGGTCTTGATCGGCACTAACTTGGTACCATGCCAACAAGATATCATCGTGTCAACCGACCCAGAAGACGTAGTTGCAAAGAGGGTGCAGCCAGGTTAGTCTTTAATGTAAGCTACTTGAACCCATTATTCGTATCATTAGGTGCGCGTCTGTTGCTGGTGTCTTTAAAGCCCGCTACACACTTACCAACTTTTAGTTACCAACAGACAAATATTTGGTGGTGTCCATCGGCCGACCGTCAGCCGACCGTTTTCTTTTTTAGATTCCAAATATCCACAGAAAGTGTGGCCAACTGTTGGTGGAGAACATACCATAAAGTGATGTATGAAACAAGGTGCATACAAAATGCTATGCGGAATAACAGCGTAATGCATACAATTATCTGAAACAAGGTGCACACAAAATGCTATGCGGAATAACAGCGGAATGCATACAATTATCTGAAACAAGGTGCATACAAAATGCTATGCGGAATAACAGCGTAATGCATACAATTATCTGACATAGGCCTACCACGGCAGCCGACTGACATTGATCACGATATTAGTTAATTAATGTGTCGTTCAGCTATCGCGTATAATGAATAAATACAGTATTACAGTGCGAACAATGTCAGTTCACCTCGTACCGGTGGGGGTCAAAGGTCAGTTCACCTCGTACCGGTGGGGGTCAAAGGTCAGTTCACCTCGTACCGGTGGGGGTCATCCCGCCACAAGGTCACCTGAATTCCAATGTGACCAACCCCCACGGCGCGCTGTAATCTGCAGCGCAGCACCAACGTGATTTGGCGACCAACGTATGAGGTCATGTTACGCCCTATCATTAAGTGCACTCGTGCGTACAACGTTTCATATGCATTACGCTGTTGGTCCGCATAGCATTTTGTATGCACTTTGGCTCATACATCCCTTTATGTGTATGTTCTCCACCGACAGTTGGCCACACTTTTTGTGGATATTTGACATCTGAAAAATCGGTCGGCTGACGGTCGGCCGATGGAAAGTTACCAAATATTTGTCTGTTGGTAACTAAACGCTAGTATGTGTGTGGCGGGCTTTAACAACACCAGCAACACACGCGCACCCAGTGATACGAATAATTGGTTCAAGTAGTGCCCATTAAAGGCTACCTGACCCAGCTGCACCCGCTTTGCAACTACAACGTCTTCCGGGTCGGTTGACACGGTGATATCTTGATGACTTGATACCAAGATATTGCCGATCAAGACCACAAACTGGTTATTCGTACAATTAGATAAACAACACCCTAAATATAGCAAACATATCGTTCCTCTGACGTGACATCATTCAATGTGAATATACTTAAAAACAAATTTAACAAATAATATGAAAGTTGATGCATACATGTTGTTCTGCATAAAGACTACATTTGAGTTGCCAATTGAGTAGTCGCCAAAGTAGTAGCCAACATGTTGGTGACTGAATACTCGCTATTTGTATGGCGAGCTTAACACAACACTGCTGGAACACACCACTGATGGTGTCTTTAACACAACACTGCTGGTCTCTTAACGCAACACTGCTTGTCTCGTAACACAACACTGCTTGTCTCTTACCAAAACACTACTGGTCTCCTAATACAGTAAAGCTTGGTCAATTTCGCCCACTCCAGACAGCCTCAGTTCACTCAGGGTTGGCCAATGTTTGCTTATCTGCTGGATGTCGCCGAACAGACCGCCTGGCTGGTCTACTGCAGGAATGCTGCCAATGCAGACCAAACCATGAATCTCCTCCACTTCAGAAGGAAACGCAGCCATATATGCTTCATGAAACAGGCACTATACAGAGTCAACAAGCAGCTAGATGAACGTCCTAAAGGCTTGGATCAGCGTGTTCGAGATGAAGTCCGCTACGACAGCACGGGTCATCTCATCGTGCAGTATTCACGTCAGATTCGTTGTGTGGGCCCAGGGTATGGTGGGAAGGCCAACTACAGGTGTAACAAGTGTAACTTTGTGACGGCCCAGGGTGTAGTGGGAAGGTCAACTATGCGTGTAACAAGTGTAACGTTGTGTGGGCCCAGGGTGTGGTGGGAAGGCCAACTACAGATATAACAAATGTAACGTTGTGCGGGCCCAGGGTGTGGTGGGAAGGCCAACTACAGGTGTAACAAGTGTAACGTTGTGTGGGCCCAGGGTGTGGTGGGAAGGCCAACTATATATGTAACAAGTGTAACGTTGTGTGGGCCCAGGATGTGGTGGAAAGACCAACTACAAGTGTAACAAGTGTAACAAGTGTAACGTTGTGTGGGCCCAGGGTGTGGTGGGAAGGCCAACTATACGTGTAACAAGTGTAACGTTGTGTGGGCCCAGGATGTGGTGGGAAGGCCAACTATATGTGTAACAAGTGTAACGTTGTGTGGGCCTAGGATGTGGTGGGAAGGCCAACTATAGGTGTAACAAATGTAACGTTGTGTGGGCCCAGGATGTGGTGGGAAGGCCAACTATAGGTGTAACAAGTGTAACGTTGTGTGGGCCCAGGGTATGGTGGGAAGGCAAACTACAGGTGTAACAAGTGTAACGATGGCCTGCATCCAGCTTGTTTAATCCCATTTCACCAGCCTTAGGCTGATTAGGGGAGAAGGGATGGTGATACATGTGTGTTCAGCTTCATACATATGGCAGAACCATGTATTTGTCCATGTGCCCTGCCGTGCCTAGCGTCCTATTATATATATATATATATATATATATATATATATATATATATATATATATATATATATATATATATATATATAGGACACCATGATATCTCACGAATAAAGAGCACAATTTCTTTCATACTCAATATATATGTTCAGGTGGTTTATTTGAAAAATACAGTGCGATGTTGCATTTTGTTTTTATTGTTTTGTGTACCTGGGCATTAGTGGGTTCATCGTTGTTGTCGAGCAAACAGACGCGAAAGGACTCGTCCGACAACTACAACACTCAACATAGCAGCTGCTTACTACGCCGTTGTCTGGCATGAAACTACCAACGGTGGAATTGGTGTTAGCAATGATATTTTAGTGTGCGGACTTTTAGATAATAATGGTGTGTGCATATATCAATTATTATCGAAAAAATATCACAAGGATAGGATGATGCTTTCCCTACATAATGGCACACACGAAAAAGGCACATAAAAATGGCACATAATATAATGGCGCACACACAATGTTACCTTTTATATTCATATGTGCCATTTTCGTCCTTACCACAGGTGTGCCATTATAGTATGGGCAAACCATAGTATGTGCCGTTTTTATGCGCCTTTTTCGTATATGCCTTTGTGGGTCGTGCAGATACAATGATGGACATTACAACATCACACACTGTTCGCACCATTAAATCAGGTTTTGTTAACGAAAATACAGTTGGGTTGTGCAGGCTGCTACTTGTAAAACGTTTGTAGTTCAAGTCAGTGGGCTAGCCTCTAGACGTTAACGTTTGAGATACGTTTAGGTTCTGCGTGACGACTACACTTGGGTTAACCGTACACTTACCAGGGGGGGGGGCTGAACTGATATGGTTTGGTGCTTCTGTCAGAGTCTACGCGTCAAATACGGGGAAGTTCATTGGTATTATGACTCACAAACTACCGAGTGCTCATAACGCCAATCAGCTGTTTGTATTGCTTCCCGACTGTAGAGTAGACGCCATCAGATATATTTGAAAGGGCATGGCCGTAATGCATACGCTGTGTGTCTGGGCGAGCTCCGACAGTGCTCCAGTTGATGTTATCATCCGCGCGACACCACGCGTGGCTGACGAAGACGACACGCGTGGCTGACGAAGACGTCACGCGTGGCTGACGAAGCAAGCCGTGGTGGGGCTGTCCATTGCCAAACAACTGCAGGCCAACGCTTTCCGTTTGGAGAACAAGAAGTTGGTAGATTCTCCACCGTGTTTTAGTGGGTATATATGATTATGATGGGGGCATCTTACAAGGGTATGAGAAATTTGGCTGCGTGTGGCGTAGTTGCGCAGCGGTTAGAACGCCGGACTCTCAATCGAGAGAACCCGGGTTCGAATCCTCTTGCTGCCGTTTCGAAGCTTTGACAATTTCGTTCATCCCACGTTGCCACAATTAACTCAGCTGTATAAACGAGTACCTGGCTACAGGCAGAGGTGGATATGTGAACGAATAGATGTCGCGCAGTAATTGCAGAATGTCTTAATACTTCCAGTAGAAGTCGAAACGGCGTTGGAACGAACAGGTCTGCCAGGGGTGAAGTGTAAAGAGCTTTGAGCAGTCCCGAAGACTGGATACCGCACTACACCGTATATACGAATGTACCTTTAACAATTTCGTTGACCCCTGCATCGGCTTTGATTAAACCGACGTCGTATTAAATTCGTACGCTATACACTGAAGCATGATGCTGTTTGTCTAAGCCATTACAACCAGCTAGTGGTTAACTAAAGCAAGACTACGTCATGCACTTTTCTGACAGGTGCCAAGCGAACACTAGACGGCAAAGACGGTGGGTTATAAATGGTGCGATATATGTCAGACAAAGAACAGGGAAGCCAGATTTTGATGGAAAGACGACTGTCGTGATCTTATCTTGCGTGTATGACAAAGCATATGGTAGCACATTGAGTTCACGGCGCCTACTAGTAGAAGTAATTGTTTCTTGAGATAAAAGTCAGCCATATTCCTATTACTGACTGACGTTCATCTTGTTTCTTCCTCCATTCTCAGGTGACCAGTGGCAACACACCAAACGACAACGGAGCCGTCACTAGCAATGGCGGCAACACGTGGCATGAACGGGGTATCGTCGAAGAGAACGTTAAGGGTGAAGGTGGTTGGTTGTGACGGGATGGGCGAACTAGATCTTATCAAAGACATGTACATGTCCGTTGTCATCAAGGAGGTTACGATGTCTCCTGGTGAGTGTCGGTCATAAGTATGGTCCCTTAGCAAAACACCTATATCATTCTATAACAATTCTATAGAAATTTTATTGCAATCTATAGAAATCTACATAATAAAAAATTATATAATGTTATCGAATACTACAGATTCTATTGGAATAGTTTATTTCACAACTGCTACAGAGTGTATTGGTTGGATAATTATGACGACACCCATAACATTTAATACAACGTAGAAATAAATATAAAGCGGAACATGGTCTACACTAATTAAACTAACATAAACGCAGCAGACGTTGAAGCAACTAAAGCCTAACTATTATATTATTGAAATTTTACGTAAAATTGCTGAATGTGTCACCCACATCTCTTTCGCTAGATGGCAGTAATGTGTCTTTCGTGAAGAAGAAGTCATTCCTTCCGGAATGGAACTCGACTTTCGAAGCTGATGTTGATAGTGACCCGCTGATACAGGTTTGTTCGATATGGTCATTTTCGGCTTGTTCGATTTCTACAAACTTTCTCAACGCACCGCTCTCTCTCTCTCTCTCTCTCTTTCTCTCTCTCTCTCTCTCTCACTCTCTCTTTCTCTCTCTCTCTCGTCTCCCTTCTCTCCCTACCATCTATCTCTCTTCTCTCTCCTCTCTTTCTTCTCTCTCCTCTCTTTCCTCTCTCCTCTTTTTCCTATCTCCCCCCTCTCTCATATGTCATCACTCTCTCTCTCATCTATATCCTCTCTCTCCTCTCTATACTCTCTCTCATCTGTCTCTCCTCTCTCCCCTCTCTCTCTCTCTCCTCTCTAATCTCTATCCTCTGTCTCCCCTGTCTCTTCTATCCTCTTTCTCCTCTTCATCCTCTCTCTTTCCTAACTCTTCTCTCTTTGTCCTCTGTCACACACACGCACGCACGCACGCACGCACGCACACACACACACATATAATAATATGTATATATATATATATATATATATATATATATATATATATATATATATATATATATATATATATATATATATATATATATATATATATATATATAAATTATATATCTATATTATTTTTTCTTCGCTTTCCCCCTGCCCCACAATAATCCCTGCTGATCATGCGTTGATCAGCAGGGATTATTATTACGTGAATAGCACCAATTAGTAAACAAACAATCAGTCGCCGGCCTGAATTTTAAGGGCAGGTTTGGGTTTTTATTAAAGAAAACGAAGTATGTCGCTTTTATGAATTTCATGCACCAGGCAAGGTAATTGGTATGTTGTGAAAGTTAAACGAAATTCTTAGGCGGCAAATTCAATGAGACAAATAATGAGTAGCCTACGTGCATTTCTAGTGGCGTCGTTAATTTTTTTTCTATAAAATACCAGACGGTGGTAAACAGACATAATGTGTTGACATCGACGTTTCTGTCGGCTTCTGCTTTGATATGGCACGTGCCTTAACCACCTTCAAAACACCCAATAATGCCCAAATGGTAAACAGCCAAAAATACCCTTCAAAATATGCCGTAATAAAAAATATTATTTCTTAAGAGGTTGCTTTCAAAATCATGCTACCCGTATATCATGCTACCCGAAATATATAGCAGAGTTGTCCGTCGTGCGTGCGTGTATGCGTGCGTGCGTGCGTGCGTGCGTGCATGTGTGACTGCGGACCCCTGGCGTTATAGGCATTATTTATGTTGTATATATGTGTCACTTTGATTAAGGAATCCATCCAATTTGCAGCTGACCTTAAGACAATGGAGCAGGTCGGTGCTCGCTGACCTCAATGTCAGCAGTCGAATGCTCGCTGACAAATGTGTCAATGATAGTGTCATGCCGATATCAGTGAGTAGCGCTCTCTATATTTAGAAATGACTAACATTATTTAAGTTAACGTAATATTAAAAATACATTTACGCTACCAATGCAGCGATACCGTGCAAGTAATACTTGTTTTGCTTAATATCAAATGTTCTCGCTATATTGATTGCTTTTACGTGCCTTTTAGATACATTTTCGATGTTTCGGACAAAGTGATTGTGTGTTGTTATTAGTGGGAGCGGTGGTCTAATGGTTAGAGCACTCGCCTGTCGATCGAGAGGACGGTGGTTCGATTCCACATCCGCCGTTTCGAAGCTTGGGCAATTTCGTTCACCCCACTTTGCCCGTGTCTTTCGGAAGAGAATCTAAAAGCCGTTGGTCCAAATTCCTGCGCTAGCTCAAGATTGGGCTGTTTGGAGTATAACTACTTGAGACTTGAGACACATAAGATAAAGTCACACGCCAGAAAAGCCGGCTTAAAAATTACAATTCAAACTTCATTCCAGATTGTCATTCCCGCCCTCTATTGGGATGTTAGTAAAGGTCCTTGAATTGTGGTAGATCATGACACAGAATAGCCGAATATTGGACGGGATCGAGAAAAAAAAACAATTGCATATATAGACCATAATCCGCCCTTCTTCACCCAATTGTGGTATATTTTCAGTATTTAATACTCAATATTGTGTCTGCTATATGACGTCACCAATGAATTTCATGAAGTGTATATATTATATTTGTATTAATATAACAACATGGACGTATCTATGTGTGTGCGAATGCATGTGCTCGAGTGAAGTGATATGCTATCAGTAGAGAGAGTCAGGCAGTGTACCTCTATCGTTCGTTGTTGGTCGTCACAGCTGGAACTGAAGCCGAAAGGATCGCTACGCGTCGAGCTGCAACACGTAACAAAGCCAAAAGGTACTTTTACTCTGTTCTTTCTACCTCTCTCACCTCTCTCTCTCTCTCTCTCTCTCTCTCTCCTCCTTCTCTCTCTCTCTCCACTCTAATCTCTCTCCTCTTTTTCTCTTCTTTCTCTACACTAATTCCTCTCTCCCTACTCTCTCGCCTCTCTCGACTCTCTCCACTCTTTCTCCTCTCTCTACCCCCGCTCTCTCTTATCTCTCCACACCCTCCTGTCTACTCTATCTAATCTCTCTCTCCTCTCTCCCCTCTCTGGTGTCTCTCGTCTCTCCCCTCTCTCTCCACCCTTGTCTCTCACATATCTCTCGTCTCTCTCCCCTCTCTCCCTCTCCTCTCTCTCTCTCTCTCACATATCTCTCCTCTATCTCAATTCTCTCCTCTCTTTCTCTCCTCCGTCTCCTCTCTCTCTCCTCTCTCCTCTATCTCCTCTATCTACTCTATCTCCTCTCTCTCTCCTCTTTCATATATCTTTCCCTATCTCTCCCCTCTCCTTTTTCTCCATTCCCTTTTCTCTCTCGTCTCTCGTTTCTCT
The DNA here is from genome assembly GCA_033239005.1 of Lamellibrachia satsuma. Classification (NCBI taxonomy): domain Eukaryota; kingdom Metazoa; phylum Annelida; class Polychaeta; order Sabellida; family Siboglinidae; genus Lamellibrachia; species Lamellibrachia satsuma. The sequence continues at coordinate 209,973 of BSQZ01000053.1, forward strand.
TGTCTCTGTCCTCTCTCTCTCCTCTCTATCCTCTCTCCCCCTTATTATCTCACCTCTCCTCTATCCTCTCCTCTCTCCCCACTCCTCTCTCCTCACTATCCCCTCTCTCATCTCTGTCCTCCCTTCCTCTTATCGCCTCTCTCTCCCCTCTCTCCTCTGTCCTCTGTCTCCTCTGCCTCTTCTGTCTCTTCTCTCTTAATTATCTCCTAATTCTCTCATCACTCTCTCCTCTTTCCTCTCTCTCCCCTCTCCTTTCTCGCCTCATTCTCGCCGCTCTCCTCTCCCTCCATTCTCTTATCTCTCTCCTATCTCTCCTCTCTCTCCCCGTTCTCCCCTCTCTCCTAATTCTCTCCTCACTCTCTCCTCTTTCCTTATCTCTCCCCTACCCTCTTTCTCCATTCTCGTCTCTCTCTATATTCTCTCTCTCCTCTCTCCTCTCTCTCCCCTCTCTCGTCTCTCCCCTCTCTCTCCCTTTCTCCCCTCTTTCCTCTCTCCTCTGTCTGCTCTCTCATAATTCTCTCCTCACTCACTCCTCTTTCCTCTCTCTCCACTCTCTCCTTTCTCGCCTCATGCTATCTCTTCTCCCCTATCTCTCTCTCCATTATATTATCTCTCTCCTCTCTCACCTTTCTCTCCTCTCTCCCAATTCTCTCCTCACTCTATCCTCATTCCTCTCTCTCCCCTCTCTCCTTTCTAGCATCATTCTCTCCCCTCTTTCTCCATTCTCGTCTCTCTCTCTCTTCTCTCTCCTCTCTCCCCCTTTTTCTTTCCTCTCTCCTCTATCCTCTCTTCTCTCCGCACCCCTCTCTCCTCACTCTCCTCTCTCCCCTCCCTACCTCCTACCTCCTCTCTCTCCTCTCTCCTCTGTCTCCTATGTCTCCTCTCTCTGATAATTCTCACCTCACTCTCTTCTCTTTCCCCTCTCTGCTTTCTCGTCTCATTCGATCCGATATCCTCTCTCTCCATTATCTTATCTCTCTCCTTCCTCTCTTCATTTAAATATAGAGCCAATTATTCTTTTTATAGTTAAAAAGTTAACTACAAAGTTTAAATTGTAATGCATATTCATAATCTTGACGTTTGAATAGTTTTTTTTAACCAATTCTATTACCTGTATAAGGATATTTTAAACACTGTTCACACGCACGCACGCACGCATGCACGCATGATAGAGATCTCCTTCCTCTCCTCTCTCCTAATTCTCTCTTCACTCTCTCCTATTTACGCTCTCCATCTCTCCTCTCTCTCCTCCTCTCTCCCCTATCTCTCTCCTCTCTCCTATATCCTCTACTCTCTCTCTCTCCTCACTTTCCCCTCTTTCTTCTCTCCCCCTTCTCTCTCCCCTACCTCCTCTGTCTCCTCTCTCTCCTCACTCTGTCTTCACTCCTCTCTGTCCATTCTCGTATCTCTCTCTCATCTCTCCTCCCCCTCTCTCTCTCATTTCTCTCCCCTCGCTCCTCTCTCCCTCTCCCCTCTACATCTTTTCTCCTCTCCTTCCTCTCTCCTCTTTCTCATCTCAATCCTCTCTCTTAGTTCTCTCCCAATTCTCTCCTCACTCACTCATCTTTCCTCTCTCTGCCCTCTCTCTCTCTCTCTCCTCTCTCTTGCTATTTTATATCTCTCTTTCTCTCTCTCAAGAAATGTAACAGCAACAATAACAACAACAACAACAATAAAAGCAAAAGCAAAACCAATAACAAGAGCAGCATAATTGCACAATAACACAAAACACACAAATATCTAAATGCCTAAAACAGTAAGCCAAGATTGTTGTATGACGTCGTGATGATGGATGCTTCAGAGAAGCCGAAAGAGGCCGGACGAAAAGTGGCTGTTATCAAACGGAAGGTCGCTGGACACACGCTGCATCCTTGTTACAGCCGGCTGGGGAACACCTGCGCCGTCTGTTCTGACAAAATCTGGTGAGTGTCGTCATCACATCAACTTTGTCGTAGTCGTAATGGCTGTCTTAGTCATTATTATTATTGTAATCGTCGTAGTTTTTCTCTAGTAGTCATTATCACAATTGTTGTCATTGTTAGATCAGATAACAACAACAGCATCAACAACGAAAACAACAACAGCAACAACAACAAAACAACAACAACAACAATATAAACAACAACAACATGCGAACCCTGAGGCGTATTGGGGAGGGAGGAGGGGCATTGGGCCAAGGCCCCCTTTGCCTTTGGGATTTGAATTTGTCCGTGAATAACCTATTGCGCCACTACGTGGTAACATAACCAACTAATGGGGGACTATCGGACCGTTAATTGTAACTCCAGAAATGGTACCTACGAAAATAAAGGCAACAAAGGATAATAAATCACCGGGAGCGGATGGAATTCCTCCAAAACTACTAATGGAAACAGTAGAACAAATCAGTATACCACTTGCAAAAGTCTTCAACTTGTCATTAAAAGAGGGAGTTGTTCCTTCTGAATGGAAAAAAAGCAAACATCATACCATTATTTAAAAAGGGTTCGAGAAATAAGTCAGAGAATTACGACAATATAACAAGTCACGTTCTGGAATTTGCAGATGACCCAAACGTGTTTAGAAAGGTTAGCGCTGATGGTGATAAACAACATTTACAAAACGACCTAGACAGATTAGTGAAATGGTCTGAGAAATGGACAGATGTTGTTCAATTTTGGGAAATGTAAATGCCTACATACAGGACATGGGAACTTGGATGTAAGCTATAAAATGGGAGATACTGTGCTGCTTACTACTGTAAAAGAAAAGGACTTAGGAATAAAAATAAGTGCTGATATGAAAGTTTCAGAGCAGTGTGATATTGCAGTTTCAAAGGGTAATCAAATTCTTGGGTTGATTAGGAGAAACAAGGAAAAGCTAAGTATACCTCTGTATAAAGCAGTTAGACCTCATTTTGAATACTGTATACAAGCGTGGAATCCATATCGTAAGAAGGATATAGCTTGAACGCATGTTGTATTGTATTGGTCTTCCCCTCCTTGTACACGTACATATTCATTGCATGCAGATTATTGTGGTCCACCCCTCCTTGTACACGTACATATCCATTGCATGCAGATTATTGAACGGATTCGGATGACTGTCATTTGGAAATTTTTAAAACTGCGAAAATAGTTTTTATAACGATTTTATAACGTTGTTTTTTTTGCATATTTTAGGGGCCTTACCAAGAAAGCATTCAGATGTAAAGGTCAGTGATAGTGGTGTGTGTGCGTGTGCGTGCGTGCGTGCGTGTGAACAGTGTTTAGAATGTCGTTATACATACTATAAAAAGAATAGTTTGCTTTATATTTGAATGTTGAAATCATAGTATTTACAATGTAGTAGAGTTGGTTAAAAAGCTATTCAACGTCAAAATTATGAATAAGCATTACATTTTAAACTTTATAGTTAACTTCTTAACTTTAAATGGAATAATTGGCTCTATATTTAAATGTTGAAATCATTGTGTTTGCTAATTTATCAAATTACAATTCAGTTAGACATGATAACAATTATTGTTTATTTAAACATCGCACCAGCCACCCATACGTCCCGATTTTCTAACAAGGCAAGATTGAACAAGATTTGCCATCGAAAGCAAAATCCCCAAATGACAAATGGACAAAGAAACCATTGACTTGTTGACAATCCAACGATAAACCATCTATGTGTAACCCACCCTATGATATATTTGTCAATTAATCATTACACAATAAACAATCAGGTCGGATTTCATAATCGAGAGGCGTTGTGGACTTCATACATCAATGAACTTTCTGAAGGTCATAGGCAAGGACATTGAGTCACCTGAGATGTTGCGTGCATGGGTTGAAAGTAGCGAATCCTTACGCCACATTTACCAAGATAACTCACAGCTCAGGAAACAGATCAAAGGCCAAACAGATGAAGGGAACATGAAGAAACTCATCACACTTTTAGAAACAGACGTGTTCATAGAATTCGTGAAGTCCAAGCGCAAAATGTTATGTTCTGGTAGAGTTACATGCGGATGGTCCAGAGTCTTCCCTTAATCACCAAGGAAGATGGAAATTGGGAGCTCCATTTGTATGCATTTCTGTCAATGCTCCCACTTTTTATGAGATGTAACCATATAAATAATTATTATTCATGCTGGGGAGCAAATTATGCGCACGAAATGCACCAACTCCTAGCTCAAGTCCAACATGTATTCGTGGTGAAGAGGACAGCCCTTCAGTTTAACCAAAGCCAAACATGACTTAATGGGACAGGAAAGAAGGGAGGTGGCAATATTGGCACCAATCACCATGACTTCCATAGCCTTTAGCTGGTGGACCTCGTCATATAACCTAACAAGGTCACACATGTCATGTAAACCAGACAACTGTACAATCTGCCTAGATGAAGAGCCAGTCCACAGCGAATCCACAAAGGGAAGAGAGAATACGGACCGCCAAGACGAAGACAACTTGATGACAACATTACTCTATTTCAACATCTTTTCCAAATCTTGCGAAATATTGCGACAAGAGACAACGTACTGAATATCATATGAAGCAAATCAACAAGAGACAACGTACTGAATATCATATGAAGCAAATCAAAGAGAAAGAGCAGGATGAATTGACCACAGTTGTTGAACAACGGCTTTCCCCGTGTGCACAAGAACAAATCACTGACAGTTGTTTCTTTGTATGATACAGAGAGAAAGCACTCAAAATCAGAGAAAGTGAGAATCCTGAAGGCAGACCGGTCTATTTTGCAGCGGCTGATAATTGCCTATGAGGATGGACGAATAGTCAACCTAGATGGAATCATTTGTAATGAGCTCTTGTCCATTCCCACTGCTTTGACAGAAATTAATGGCGATCTACGCATAGGATCTAATTCTCTCCGAAGTGCTAACAGCCGAATTATCTTGCCCAGCAACACTCAGTTGAACTCAGTTACGATGCAAACATCATAATTGATGGACATACATTGATGATTGCTATTGTGAAACCAGAAGGAATTTTGACATTGACCTTTGGAGATTCCTTTCGTGCATTTGACCGAATGGGCACGCATTTGACAGATGCTAAAAAGTATCCATCAAGTCGGGAACACGAACGAACGAAGTGTGCCAAGGGCGCCAGGCAATCCGGAAGGTCATTGAAAATATCGATGTATATTTGCCATCTGGCTGGAATAAGTTCCTGTCCAGTGGCGTATCTCTGACCTCGAGGTGGGCAAGGGGCAAGCTTAATCACCCATTAGTTTACTATGCTACTATGCAGCGACGCAACGGAAAATACGGGGGAAATTAAGTCAAGAGGAGCATTACCCCGTGGCCTCTCCCTAAATACTGTTCCTCGCACTGGGAGAAAACAAGGCAGATTTGACAAGATTCTTACCGGAGCAGATTGTTGGACAATAACATCATGTTAAAACCACCATAGTAGCCAGTGAGTTCAACAAAGAGGAAAGTGTGGAATCCAATCCAAATGTGGACATATCCAAGATTGAAGAACGGCATAAAGAGGATAATCCTTCACTGCCGTCAGAATCTAGCTGACGATGTAATGGTTCAGGCTCGTGGTACCGATATACTGGTTCTCCTCCGTCTCGCACACTATCAAACGGATGCATTGCACACACTTTGGCATATGGCTATTCACATTTTCGCAGGTTACCCGATCTAACGATCAACATCAACATCATTTTAACAAAAGAACACACTTTTTATTAAATAAATTGCGCATGTTATTAAGACTATTCACGTAACACATATTTGAACATCAATGAACCAACTCCATGGGATTTATTATCCTTAATTGTTTTTATTTTCTTGGCTACTATTTCCGGAGTTACGATTAACTGCCCAAATAGTCTGATTTAACATCTAATATGGGTAATGAACTAATGACCTTTAAACGATAAACTAAAATACCCATTTAGGTCCCCCGCGGCTAACCAGCGGACGTAGGTAACCTTACGGGTTCGTTTGCGATCTTAAGGATTTATGTTACAACCCAACGGGTCATGTATTTCACATTATCAACTACAGTGGTAATTCATTGTGTGAGGTAAAACAATGTATACTTCATTCTCCCCCCGGTTGGTTCTAGTGAATAAGTGTGCTTCACGTTTTCGTGTTGCTTGTAATTTTTGCGTTTCATCTAACATCCTTACCATGTGCAGCTTGCAGCCTTATCTGTCACAAAAAGTGCGTGGAGGGATTGCAGAATACGTGCAGCGGCACCAAGAAGAAACACGGTGTGACACCAGCACCAAATTGGGAGTGGGCACGGGCTATTGTGGACATAGCAGGCGCTCCGGTAGGTGGCATGACTGTAACTGGACATCGCTTTTCCATATAATACAAGTGCCTTGCACAAAACACAGCAGACATTAATCAGAAAAGGTTTATTCCACAAACAATGTGTTCGGTCAACCATTTAGGCTTAGATATGGTGCTTGTGGTATGGTTTCGAGCGTTTCAAATAGCTCTGGGCCTTGGTTAGTAGGCACCGGGGGGAGGACGAGGAAGAAGGGGCCTGAACTGGTGCACTACGTCGTGTGTCCACAGCCATTGCTGGAAAAAAAACATGGCTCCTACGAGAGCGACTTTTAGTCTTAATAGGAATCTCCCAAATCCAACACTTTCCAGATGCTAACAGAACACTAGTACGATCAAAACACAATGTGTCTTACATGGGACATTGATGCCTTCAAGGCTGATGTTCTTAAAACCGATCTTATCGGGGATACAAAGGGATACCTGTCCTACTTGTGTAAACAATACTATGATGTTCTCAAGGCTTTTTTTAATAAATATTCCCCGATAACTACAAAATCTGCGTCATAAAAACCACCGGTCCATGGATTTTACAATCTAAAAGGCGTCGTCGTTATATTGAACGAGTGTGACGCAAATCACGTTCCCCTTTGGATAGGTCACGTTATTCAAAACAGTGTCACTACGGCAACATATAAATGGCTAAAGAACTCACTCCTTGTTAGTGTTAAATCTGTAGGAAATATAACTACATTTCACCTTAAACTATAAACCCACCTGTTTAAATTGGCTTATCTTCCACAGCGCCCAAGCATACCGATCTAACTGTTTACAATTGGAACGGCTTATCTATTATCTTAACCCCTTTTGTTTTGGTCCGCTGCCGAGCTTGGGTCTCCCGAGGATTCTACCGCAATAGAAGCATTTTATATATTATTATTAAATCCTGTTAAAAAACATAGCGTCAACGCTAACAATTATACGCAACAACGAAAACATAATATTATTCCGATTTACGTAATCTACGTCAAACGTCCACATGGGTTCGTTCATAATACGCGTACCCCTTCGGGGAAATTTATATTTGTACAACGCACTAGGAAGGCTACTAAATTCTAGAGAAACTAACGGAGATATGAAGGAACAGACTGACGGAGTCACAAACTACTTCATAGTATCGACGGAAGAATGCGCGTTATTTCAGCGGTCACTTCCTCTCAAGACTTTGTTGAGGAATTTTAACACAGTTGTTTTCTCACGAAACACCACATTTTTAGCCCATAATCTCGGTTGCTTGAATAATTGCTTTGGCATATTTTGGTTTTTATCTTTGGCTTTCTCTATTTGTTTATGGAACATTGGGGTGTCCTGGATTTCTATTGTGTATTTTGGGGTCACGTAGTTTGGTGACAATATTGTTTTGCAGAGTACAGCGACGTCACAAACATCACAGACGCCTTCAAAACCAACGACCAGTTGTACACTTGACGACTTCGTACTGCTTAAAGTCATCGGAAAGGGCGCTTTTGGAAAGGTAAGACACATTATAAATACGAGACAGCATTCATGTGCAGACCATTAAAGTATGACCTCACAGCATATGTTCTGCTGAGTGTGTTTGTGTGTGTGTGTGCGTGCGTGCGTGCGTGTGTGTGGGGTGTGGGGTGTGTGGGTGTGCGTGTGCGTGTGCGTGTGTGTGCTTTTCAAGGTAATGTACAAAGATTTTCATTGACTAACTGATAATGAATTTCGTATAATTAAAATTCCAGATTTCTCTGAATGTTTCGATCTCAGCTTTCTTGTTAATAAAAAAAATGTTGACTCTTTGGTGCCTCAAGGAATCTATATATCTAAGGCACATATGGACAATGACGCACATTGTCGTGGGTGGATCATGCAATTGACGGGTGTATAACGGCTATCTGACACAGGTGTCTTACAAGTAGATATGGTATCTCAGTAAGACAACGGCTTCATTGTCAATATGCCATATGCAGCTCTATGGCAATGTTGTCAAATATGGTAAAACGTTCTTAGGGGTCGTCATATGAGTTTTTATATTCCAAAAAAAACGCATAGGATTACGTATTGGTGGAAGGTGGTTTGGTCGTTACGTATTTGTGGAAGGTGGTTTGGTCGTTACGTATTGGTGGGAGGTAGTTTGGTCGTCCCACGTTTTGGGGACCAGCGAATCTCAGCAGCAGTGGCGCCACCTAAAGAGTGACATAGATTTTAATTCGTACTGACGTTTGTGCAATTTTTTTACAATGCGAATACACTATTATTGGCATTTCTGCATTACTTTCGCATTTCTTGTGCGTCTTGTTTTTTTATATAATATTTCTGGGGGGTTGGGGTGGTCGGAACAAATACTAAACACTATGCGTTTTTCAGACTTTGAAATATTATGCGCTGACCCCTTACTCTGTATGAGCGTATGGTTGATTGACCTGGTAGCCATAAAGATGACTGTATACAGGTAATGCTGGCAGAGTTACGGGACAGCGGACAGTATTTCGCCATCAAGGCGCTGAAGAAGGATGTCGTATTGGAAGACGACAATCTGAATTGCACCATCGTTGAACGTCGCGTGCTTCAAATCGGCGGTCAACATCCACATTTAACACACCTACATGCAACGTTCCAATCAAAGGTATAGTATGAAAACCTGTTTCTCCTCCGTGTCTCTTCCATGTCTCCATCGTGTCTCCTCCGTGTCTCCTACGTGTCTCTTCCGTGTATCCTCCGTGTCTCCACCGTGTCTCCACCGTGTCTCCTCCGTGTCTCTTCCATGTCTCCTCCGTGTCTCCTCCGTGTCTCCACCGTGTCTCCTCCGTGTCTCCTCCGTGTCTCTTCCGTGTCTCTTCCATGTCTCCTCCGTGTCTCCTCCGTGTCTCCTCCGTGTTTCTTCCATGTCTCCTCCGTGTATCTTCCATGTCTCCTCCGTGTCTCTTCCATGTCTCCACCGTGTCTCCTCCGTGTCTCCTACGTGTCTCTTCCGTGTATCCTCCGTGTCTCCTCCGTGTCTCCACCGTGTCTCCACCGTGTCTCCTCCGTGTCTCTTCCATGTCTCCTCCGTGTCTCCTCCGTGTCTCCACCGTGTCTCCTCCGTGTCTCTTCCATGTCTCCTCCGTGTCTCTTCCATGTCTCCTCTGTGTCTTCTCCGTGGCTTAAGGCAACATTTTGATTAGACCGTCACACACTTTACTAATGCACCAAATGTTGCACACACGTTGCTTAGGTCCTTAGCAAACTTTGTGGACCAGGTCAAGGTCAGGTGAAGGTGGCGCCATCTTGACTTTTTTCATTGCCGTAATAGTGTAATAATATCGGTGTCTCCGCTTTCTTAACTGCCCTTTGTACATTACCCGACGACTGGTGTATCTTCATTGACGGACGCACTGCACGGTTCCTCACCAGATCATATGTTGTCTTCCACCGCAGAGTCATCTGTTCTACGTAATGGAATGCCTCAACGGAGGCGACTTGATGCAGCACATCGAGATGTCGGACAAATTTGACGAGGAACGTACTCGTTTCTACGCGGCTGAGATCCTGTGTGGCCTGCAGTACCTTCACGGCCGAGGGGTCGTCTACAGGTCGGTGTGTGTGTGGTACAGCCTGAAACGCCGGTCTAGTCTGACCCCTGTATTATACAGGGGTGAGACCACAATTCCCATTCTCTCTACATTCGTAGTGTGAAACTGAAACGCAGACAGAAGTGTAACGGTGGTCTGACCAGTTACAATTTTGCGTGCGTTTCAGTTTCAGCACTACGAATGCAGAGCCTAAAAATTAGCAAGTTAGCCGACGTCGGTATTCAGTCAGCGATGTTGATATGTTTGAAATGTCGGATCTTTCGCAGTGAGATTTTTTATGAGTTTCTAATATATATATATATATATATATATATATATATATATATATATATATATATATATATATATATATGTTTACTATGCATATATGTAATATTCAGCCTCTATGGCTACAAAGTGGAATGAACTCTGCTATTCATTAGTAGGGATTTTGATGGTATTTGGAGGTATTTGATTTTGACCAAAGTTGTTCAGCACATTGATATCGTAGTGCCAGTGGATGTTACGACGACTTTAGAAGTTTGATGGACAAGCATTTTGACAATAATGCAATGCGTTAACGTGGCCACCAACGTGAAAATCAACAGTAGTCTGACCCCTTTAGTTCAGTGAACTTAGAGAAGTTCAATATCATTGCGCTGTGGTCGTCGTGCTAAACATCACGAAATATTCATCTTTATGAATTTATGTTGGCCCTATTCTCTTTACTTCTATCTAAATCATGTGTGTTTGATAAATGATTATTTCGAGATAACCCTTAACAACAAATCTAAGGATTTGTTAATAAAATATTATGTAGAATAATATAGAATATATAGTCTCTATTGTTTTCTATTCAATAGTCAGCAATGCACTGTAGAATTCTATAAAATGCTATTCAAATTTATAAAATTGAAGTAGACAGAATTCTAAAAAAAAATTATTTCTATAAAACGCCTTGCTAACGGAATACAAAAACATTACCGAGCTATGACATTGTCATAACCCGCCTGTCGTTTGTAGGGATTTGAAGCTAGAAAACGTGCTGCTCGATAGAAAAGGACACGCCAAGATCGCAGACTTCGGTATGTGTCATGAGAATATCACAGGCCAGAATCGGACAACGACATTCTGCGGAACACCGGAGTACATCGCGCCAGAGGTACGAACTGTTGGTCGCAAAATTTCGTCGTCGTCTCTGACATTAGCAACCATCGCTGAGAGGGACCGTACAACGATTACTGAACATTCGTCAGGATAGTTCGTTTTCAAATCAGATAGCTTTCATTTTACATATCCAAGGTGTGTTTAACTTACGTCATTCAGCGTCATTGGTACTGATGAAATCGACGTGATACGTTGATGAAAACATCTACCAGGTAAATTAAACACACCTTGTATAAGAAAAATGAAAGTTATCTTATTTGGACAGTACAACGATTTTCACCACCAATACCAGCTACTCTTGCTTCCTGTTACTTGTCGAATCAAATTTAAACGTTCTACTCTTACATGTCGTGCTTTATCTACACAACAATCACAATACTTGGCTAATCTCCTGCTTCTTTGAAATATCCCCAGGCTATTCAGATCATCAATTTCACAACTTCCTAAAACTAAATGTAATTTGGGTAAACGTGATTTCTTTGTCGTTGCGCCTATGGTCTGTAATGAACTCCCCTCCATCACTTTGAACACATCTTAAACTATAGCTACCTTCCGAAAAAAAACTCAACACATATTCGTTCCAAATCGTATTTCCACCATAAATCTTTGGAGGTCCCTCGTTCTGATAATGACTTTTGCGCGTCCCTTTTAACGATTATGCTTAATGATTCCGTTTTGTTGCGCCTCTGAAGTCAGGCTCCTGAATACACAGGAGCCATAGAAATTCATTATTATTATTTCCATGACTAAGTGATACGGCGATAGTTGGAGGTTTCGTAAGATTAAAAATGCCAAAACTCGTTTAAAGTTTCGATCTCAGGGTACATTTAAAGTAACAAACAAAACGCGCCAACGATGTAACATAGTTTACCTATACAGACCACCAGACTTTATACTTGTAAGCAAAATCAACTAATAATCACAACTTGGATATCCGTGGGTGGAAACAGCGGGCAACAACTCCACCCAGCCACATCCGCACTTGTGTCTGCCGAACCTTTCTGTTACAACGACATTGGCATTGCGCTCCTCTTACATTTGAACACAGCATGTTCTTACCAGCCATCCTTATTAAGAAACACACACACGCACGCACGCACGCACGCACGCACGCACGCACGCACGCACGCACGCACGCACGCACGCACGCACGCACACACACACACACACACACACACACACACACACACACACACACACACACACACACACACACACACACACACACACACACACACACACACACACACACACACACACACACACACACACACACATATACATATACATATATATACATATATATAATATATATATATATATATATATATATATATATATATATATATATATATATATATATATATACACACACACATATGTATACATACATACACGTACCCACAGACACACACACACACACACACACACACACACACACACACACACACACACACACACAGTATATATATATACATATATATATATATATATATACACAATATGTATACATACACGTACACGTACCACAGAACACACACACACACACACATATATATATGTGTGTGTGTGTGTGTGTGTGTGTGTGTGTGTGTGTGTGTGTGTGTTATATATATATATATATATATATATATATATATATATATATATATATATATATATATATATATATATATATATATATATATATATATATATATATATATATGTGTGTGTGTAGAAATATAAACATACGACATATACACATACATATATGCATGCATGTATGTATGTATATATGTATATATGCGTGCGTGCGTGCGGGCGTGCGTGCGGGCGTAGTCGTCTGTCGTTTTTCTACATGCACAATGAAGGAGTCAACCTTCAATAAACACTCGGTTTTTTATCCTCCAAACTTTGGCAGTTTCTTGACCTGTTTGAATGAAAAGCTGCTATGCGATAGCCACCACACTACCGCGGCTGTCCGCAAGTGACCACTACACGAATGACCAACGTGTTGTAGATCATAGACAGGAAGCCTTACAACTGGGCAGTCGACTGGTGGGCGTTGGGCGTGACGGTCTTTTTGATGTTGGTCGGCGAGTTCCCCTACAGCGCCGAGGACGAGGATGACTTGTACAATTCAATCATGGAAGACACGCCCGAGTATCCCGGCTGGCTGAGTGAGGCATCGATGTCCTTCATCGCTAAGGTAGGTTCTTAGTCTCAGTAAGCAATAGTGGTAACACGTCTCGTCAGCCGCCATGTTGGTTTGATGCAAATTTGGACCATAATAACCATAACTGGTCACTTCCGGTCCCAACGACACGCTGGCTGCAATAGTATTTCAAACTTAGACACAGCTGGATTTAAAACAGTGGGAACAAGCAATAACTCATTTATTTATATTATTTATTATGACAACTAGCACTAAAATGTGATGATACTAATACCAATGGTTTATTTTATAATGACATAGGCACATTTAACGTGATCTGGAATGCATATGTTGGGGGCCGGAAGTGCATTATCTCGTCAACCATCGCCTCGACACGAAAATCACTTATGTCCCCTGTGGTCGGTATATTGGTTGGGGTGATTTTTTCCTTACGTAGTATAATATGCTGTTTTCACAAACATATGAAGATGCTTTTGCGCATGGAATCAATATTCGAAGCAACAACCAGTTATTTCATCTATCAAACACAAACGAGTTGCTAGAAAAGATGGTTGAGTGAACATATATGGAACGCCGGAAATTATACGTTTCTCAAAGCAAGCCTAGTGCCGGAATTTGCCTTAAGAGAAAGAGCTTCTTCAAAAAAGCCTCCTTGTACGGTAACATGCAATGCATTAAATGTATAAAAATTACGGGCCGTTCGATTAGTTTCCTGTAATGATTAAAGCTGCTTACATTTTCGTCTGATAAAGTGAGATATGGATTATTTATAAAATGCACCGATGTGTCGTGCTAGTTAGGCCACGTGACGATTAATGTCGAACTAGACATACGAAAATATGACTCAAAAACCTGTTTATGCATAATTTTCCTTCACAAAAGTTATCTTTGTCAGACGTTTATACCCCCAGTTACCAATATATGATTTTATATCGGATTACTGAATGAGGCATCTAATGTGAGATCCAGCGAGATCATAAATTGAGGCAAAATCTGGCGTGAGGCGAAAACTACGCCGGTGACTATACAAGGTATATCATGTTTTGCTCACTAGACAGCAGCCTGTATAAACGCAACGCATCGCGGAATCGGGTGTCGACGGAAATACAACACGTAATGTTGTACTCGGCGCACTGCTGTATCCACGACAACGACAAGAACGCAACTACTTAAAGAATTATTGTTTCAGCCCCAGGAAAGAATGCATTGTGCCGACATTAACTTACTGGTATTAAAAAAAAATCACGACGCTAGCATCAGATAAACAATCGCCTGAATAACTTCGAGCGAGATTGACACAGATACGCGATTTTTTCAGCTCACCGCAAAAGATTCGCGCAAATTACGTGTTGTACCTCCGTCAACAAGCTTACTAAACTCCCCGACAGTGGCGCCACATATCACCACTATCACAAGTTGATTATATGAATTCAAAATAGACAATGCGGAGTGGTTTGTTGGCATGGCAACGCGGTTGTTGTTAACGACGTTTTATGTCATTGCAACTGTGCATTTGTGTTTACAAAAAAAAACGTTCAAACCAAAATGTACGTTATTTTGTTCCTATGCACATTGTCAATGCAAACACTACCCACAACTGTATGCAATTGAAAATGAGAACTTTACTGAGAAAATGAGCTTACGAAATGAAATTACGATGTGCAGAATCTGCATATCAAATGTAAGTTGTGGCAGTGGTGAAACCATTCACTGTGTGGCGCCACTGGTGGGGAGTTTGCAATCTAACGTGATTTACCTTTATAATAAATTAATTATTATTGTTATATTATGCACCAGAAGCGCCACGGGTTATTTCGGGTCAGCTCTGTTAAGGCAATTTAGTTTTTCGCTCGTCTCTTTTTAGAATCATTTCGCAAAAATACCTATCTAGCATCCACTATGACATGCTAGCTCGTCAGTGCAAATAAATTGTTTAGTTTTGATAACAAATTATGGAAATAAACTACGTTTCTTTGGGGAAATACATCTACCTCCCCCTTCCCCATGAAAGCAACTGTCGTGTGTCATAGTAACATTGATATCTTGAGATCATCCTGGATTTTCTTCCATGGTTATTCCCTCATGGATCCTCTCCCATAAATCATCTCCCATGAATCTCCTCCCAGAAATCTTCTCCCATGGATCTTCTCCCCAAAATCTTCTCCCGTGAATCCTTTCCCATGAATTTTCTACTATGGATTTTATCACATGGCTGTTATTACATGGATTTTATCCCATGGATCTTCTTCGCAATCTTCAGCTGCTGCATCGCGATCCAGAGAGGCGACTGGGCATGGACGAAAAGTCTAACATCAGAGCGGACCCCTTCTTCCGCTCGATAAACTGGGAACAACTAGAGACTGGACAAGTGGAGCCACCCTACGTACCTAAAGTGGTAAGGACAATGCTAGACTTGCAGGCGTCATGTTTTCTTAATCAGCCTGTATACTTTTGATTATGACGAGGAGTAAATGTCGTAAATGCGTTGTTGTGACGAAATACGGCAACAACAGCGCATCTTATAATGTGACGTCCGCTTAGCCAGCTTTGTTTCACAACAATTTTCTGAAAGAAAAAAATTAATTTACCAAACCCCTGTGGGATAGTTAGCGATTTTTTTATCAGGGTTAAAACTGTGGTTAAAAGTGTTCGTTTATTTAGATATAATTTCGTAGTAAAAACTAGTTAATTCTGTGTTAATATAATTATTATTAACACAAGTTTCCCTGAACATGTGCATCAACCAATAGTAGGGGGATGTCTGTAATTGTCTGTGGAATTTATTGAAAGACAGTATTACGTATGATCGATCGTTCAACCATGTATATTACAACAAACAGTTGTTACAAACTTACTGTATTGGTGACATGTGCAATTTCATAATAATGTAGCATAAAGTATACGTGATCTATGTTGATTTTATCTATATTTATGTGTTTGTACTATTTATGAAACTAATATAACGTAGACAACTGCTTTCAATTATTGTACAAAAGGGATACTCGTTTCAAACTGGTCTCTCATACGCTGGTATATTTAATTTGTTTCCCTTGATATGTTCCAATAAACGCTTCTGATTTATTGAATGAAGTAGGTCTGAGAACAGTAGAATGACAGGTCGTGTGTTTGTTCCAGAGGGACGTGACAGATGTTAGCTTCTTCAGTGATGAATACACGTCCGAGGACGTCCAATTGTCTCCAACTGATGACAATTTGTTGAAGAATTTGAGGCAAGACGTGTTTAAAGACTTCGACTACCTGGAACCGGAACTTGAGGGTAAACTTAGCAAACATTAGACGAGCGAAATTTGGCTGCCAGAATGCGATGCCAAAAATAGCCACCAGTAGACGGGCGAAATGTGGCGACCATAATGTGGCGTCAAAACTTGCAGGCAGTACGCAGGCGCTATAAGCGACGCAGTGCATTATTTGACACATTTAGTATTGTCAAAGCCAGCCTCTCGTAATCAAGATGGGCTATGAAATATGTCATAGCAGGAACAGTACCTAACTGTGCCATATCATGCGAAATGCATAGAAACGGGTCTCGTTGTTTTCCGAAAGTGGGTCTTTGACTTGATACTTCGATCGCCCCAGCAAGATCTCACAAACATAGACAGGGATGGAGACACGGAAGACAAGCATACAACGTATACTGGTAATGGTAAGATCTGCGACTGTTGGTATGCCGTTTTCACAAACATGTAAAAAAACTTTTGTGCAAGAGATCCATATTCTAAATATCTAACAGTTATTTCATCGGTGCAGTGCAAACACATTGTTAGAAAAGGTGTTTTAGTGAAACAAACTTACATTTATAAAAAAATGAATTCACGCACAGAGAAGAGACTTTGACTGCGGAAATGGTTATGCACGTATTATCCAATCAACGACCGTGTTATATGATGTAATGGTCACATACCTAGCAAGGCAAAACCGTAGCGACAGCAGAGATTGGAAAATCAACGGTACCAGAATTATCAGCGAAACCTGTTTTACCGACATGAGTATACTGCGAGAAGTGAACATACAAGATGCGACGATGTAGTCGAAAAATCTATTCTATCTACGACATGGTAGCTTGTTTGGACGAATGTGTCAATTAATTTTGATGAAATCATCAGACAAACTATTTAATTATTTTTGACCGGATCCGGTTAAAATTCCGCGAAAAAGGCCAACAATGATCCGGCACTATATACACTACGACATAAGTATATTCATGCTTTAGCAATTGAATGAAGCACATCGTGCATTATTTAAACGATTCACGTACTACATATTGGAACATCGACGAACCTGATTCGAGATGGGTAAATGAATTGAGTTTTAAGACAGTATTGCTCTCTTAAGGACAGCGTCACGAAGCGTTCGCCAATGCACCTTACACGTTTCTCACCGAGTCGCTAAAATGAATGTAGCACATTAAAACGAAACAAAAGTCGCGTTTTTCGGCCTATGCATCTATAAGAGTTAGTAAAACATAACCATTTCTAACTACAATTAAGAACATCACGCCAGTGGTTTACTAGGACAATCTTGCTGAACACACAATTTCATGGACCATACTGTTAGATAACACTACGTCACGAGTGCAGTATTCAGGCAATATTCGCTCACCAAATGAAAATATATTCGTATACACCTATTACCATTCTTGCCAATAGAATATGGCCATGCTATTTGAGTCTAAACTCAAATGTAACATATTTTAGCTTTTGTTTACTAAGCTAGCCTTCTTTCTGGCAAAATAACACGTTTCTTTGAGACTTTGCATTGGCTATGTGTATGCTGGCCTCCTTTAATACGTCACCTTAGTCTATGTCACCCCGATTTAATACAGCTGCGCATGCGCTTATCGGTCGCGCTGGTTAATATATCAGCCGTCGGTCATTCGGATCAAATGACCGGATTCTCCAACATTTAGTACACATTCTGAGTAAACCACAGGCATGATATTTTTTATTTTAGTTGCACGTGGTTAGTTTTTATTATCTCTTTTAGGTGCATAGCCAAAAACCATGACGTTTGTTTCGCTTTAAATTTTTTAGACATTTGATATTGTGCATCTCCACCACTGGTTATTATTTTGCTCACGGTAGAATGTCACAAGTAGACCAATTATTGCCTACCCAAATATATGGTTAATTTTACTCATTAAATAGGCGCTAATTATTCTAATTTTAACATTCGATCGTCGTTTTATTCGAGGATGCTTCATATTCGGCGTTGGTTGTGAATAATCAATAAACTTGCTTTTTCGAATGACGTAATTGTTGTCATTATGTTGTCCAGGTAAAGATGGAAAAGAAACGTTTCGACAACAGAACACTGAAATAAATTAATATTAGAGCAAAATCAGATCCGACGCCACAAAAATCTTAAGATACTTTTGCGCATGGTATCAATATTCGAAACAACGACTAGTTATTTCATCTATCGAATGCAAACAAGTTGTTAGAAAAGTTGGTTTGAGTGAACTATTCGACAACAGGGAACCTAAGTCTCGTGATCTAGTTTTAGCTCTGGTGTCCACTGGCGATCTTGACTGTTTTCATGCCTGTGTAAAAAATATGATTATATTTTGTTTTTGGATGTACTCACGGGACTGACACCAAACGGTGTAATTTTTTCAGACCGATGAAAAGATGCTAAAGGTGTGTAAAAAGCTATATATATATATATATATATATATATATATATATATATATATATTATATATATATATATATATATATATATATATATATATATATAAGAAAGTTCACCGTAATCCTTTGAGCGTTGTTAAAAACCGGATGGCATGGATTATCGCTCGCGCACTGACTGACACGTCTAAATGAATAGTTTTCGATACTAGCATTATGTTGATAAACCGCAGTATGTTTTTAATATCTGAAGCGAGATCCGATATTTAGATAGTTATTTCAGTGACAATTTATTGGGAAATTACATTTCTGAATCTTCAAGGTTGTCTGACACCGTTAGTCGTTCTGATCAACAAACCTTATGATTAGAATAAGTATTGTATATTTATAAGTTTCTATGATTGTAGAAACTAAGTATTTTACTGTGTCATTATTTAATATATTATTAAAACTGACACTGAAACATTTGTGTGACATGAATTACGAAACTTCTGCTATGACTGAATCTGGTGGGTTATATTTATAGATGGATATCACCAGTGCACAAAAAATAATTAAATATATAGTTTCAATGCTATTTGCCATACATTATGTAACATGTGCTACAAAAGGTAATAATAATAATTTATATGTCATTCCCATTGATTGGTACACAATAAATTGTAATAACTATACCTTTCACACTGTTAAATGTATAATCACTTACAATAATATAAAATGCTGTTTATTTGTTTAATAATGAATCAAGGTGCGTGATTGCGTAAAATACAGCTAATTTAAATAGCATTAACTTAATCTTTTATCACCAGAAACTATCCAAATACATAACACTGTAACAGCCCTACTCATCCTATGTGATACACTGTCAAATAAAACCTAGTACTTAGTACAACAACTATCAACGCGTTTTCTTAGTGCTATTTGTTTACCTAGTTATGTTAGTAAAGCCCTGTTACCATAACGGTGTCTGGCCTTTGCCAGGCTCAAGTCAAGGCCAAGGTAACGCTAAGTTGGTATGTGATGACTGCACTGCTATTCGGCAGATCATGTTTTAAATATAGGTATAACAAATATTTCCATTAACGCTTATCATGTTATTAAATATATTCGATTTGCAATTTACGCACCTGTACGTAGTAATTACTTTTTGTAATTACAACGTACATTTATTTGCAACGCCACGCGTGAAATCTACGATTAGAAGTCTACAATTACATAAACTGTTCGAAGTCGCCTGTGTGTATGTAGCGCCCTCTGGTACATAACATCGACTAGGTTGCTTGGCAACGACAACATGAATTAGACGCTGACACAAGGTAGGAAGATGTAGACAGTTTTCTAGCCATATTCATAAAAGCTATCAGCTATTTAGAAAACACTGCTATCATGACTGTCACGTATGAACTACCAAGTTCAAGAAAGGAACGAGAACAGCCTGATTCAACATATTGGACATATGTTGAATCAGTAATCACACCAAACCAGGATGACCACAACAGAAATGGCAACAAGAAATTGTGGTCTTTCATCAAACACAGAACAGATTACCTCTTAAAGCAAATGGAATCTTGAAGGACACCCCCTGGACCGCCCAGTGTCACTCACGTGTGTGTGCAGCAAACTAATGGAACACATAATCTCAAAACACCTAATGAACCACCTCGCAGTAAACATATCATCTTCGACAAGCAGCACGAATTTCGAAAAAAGCGATCAACCGATACACAGTTGCTAGCCTTCACACACGATATCCTGACCAATCTAGGCGGCGGAAGGCAAACTCATGTAATTATTATGGATTTCGCCAAAGCGTTTGACAAAGTACCACACCACAGACTAATCCAGAAACAGAAATGTAATGTACTCCACATAACCAGATCCCGTAACCCAAAATACAAACAATACACTTTTCATGGCCACATACTCCAAAAGGAGGACATCGCGAAATATCTTGGTGTGGTCATAAATAAAACACCGTCCTGGAATAACCACATAAATGATGTCACAAAAAACTTAGGTTTCGTACGAAGAAATCTCAAAATTGGCCAGGAAAAATTAACAACCACTGCCGTATGGGCCCCTACACACAAACGTACAAAAACAAAATAGAGATGGTCCAAAGACGGGTAGCACGGTATGTTTGTAACAACTACAACCGTGAAGCAAGTGTCACCACTATGTTCAAACACTTGCGGAACCTCGCTCCAGAGCTAAAACTAGGTCTTGAGACTTACGTTCGCTATAGGAAACGACGGAAAGATACGGTTCCCAAAGCGAGGCTAGCTCCGGAATTTGCCTTAAAAGAAAGAGTGTCTTCGAGAAAGTCTCACTGTACGGCAATATGCAACGCATTAAATGTACACAAATTACTCTCATGTAGTGATTATTACGAACTGGTGCGTGCATTTTCGTCGGATAAAGTGAAATATGGCGTATTTACAAAACACGCCAACGTGTTGTACTAGTAACGCCACCTGGCGATTAATATCGAACTAGATATACGAAATGTCAGATCCCGTGAGATCCAGCGAGATCGCAAAATGAGACAACATCCGGTGTGAGGCGAAAACTATGCCTGTCACTAAAGTAGTGGTATATGCTTTATTTCACGATGGTGAACATGTATTTATAGTTGGTATTCCGATATTTCCCGAAAAAGAAGTTTCTTGTGATTGTGGCGAACTGCCCAGACTAATTTCTAAAACTCGCTCAGGTTGTTAAAGTGACACTGGGCATAGCGCCCCCTAGTGACTAGCCTAACAAATATATAAACAGCTAAATCCACCAGAGTTACATGAATCACATTTCCTTTCCTTCCTGTATGCTTGGTTACACGAGGCGAGTGTAGTCCTCATTCGTCATTCGCTTTGGTCGCGCTAGTCTCGCCGACTCTCGCCCGACTTCGAGAAAAGAGTTTGGCCGCAAACACGTGAACATTAGTCTCGATTATCCAGGCTCCCTTCTGTGGCGTAACCTTGTGTCGCACATATCAACGCGTGGAATCAATATTGTTTATGTATTCATTGTGACGGAAATTATGTGCATAGATAATTAGCCTCGATTATCTGTGGCGCCACCGTTTGACGCACTCGTCTTCGCCTGGACGCAGTGTACTTTTCATTGTGACGGATTCTTGGTGTGTACGTAATTCAGGTCATCCGGGCATTTAGATAATTCATAAAATAAAAGTGAACTTTTATCAGTTTAAACGGTGCAATTCGAATTAACTATAAACTGTTATTATATTGACACAGCTGTCAGACTGAAAAATTAAATCAGGCTTTTGTCTGAATGTTTAATGTGGCATCTCGATAATGACGCTGATTGGCTGCTGGCGCTTCACGCGAACGCCTGACAGCGGGTAACAACGAGACCACGCCTCTGCGGCCAGACTTTTTCTCGTCCAATTCACGGAGGTGAACGAGAGCCGTATAAGCGAAACTAGTGAAGAAACACTTTCCCAACAGTAGAGCCACTCACTATATCACCACAGCCAATAAATTTATTATTCAAAGTGGACGGCTGGCGGAGTAACAGACCGGCCAGTGTCAGTGTTATTTATGGCTTGCAACTCACAACATTGTGTACAGCTAAGAGACGTACAACGGTTTCGTACAAAAACATCTTGTCTCTAGCCAAAATTTCAACTGAAAATACTATCCATAATTGTATGCAAATCAAACTGACATATTTATTGAAAAACATTAGGGTAGGGTGGGGCAAGGAGCCCCCTTACGGGAAAATTGTCATGCTTAATCATAAACTTATTATTTTTAGGTATCTATGCCGTCATACAATTATTGTGTGATTATGGTAAGAAATACCAAAATATTAGTGACGATTGACAGTATGTGATTGTTAATTAAATGTATTGTATATAGGGGCAAGAAGCCCCAATTGGTGTGTTGACCCATAACAGCATCAGTCTTTCTCCGTTGTACGAAATATGAATATTGAAACGAAACAAAATATTGCTTAATGTATAACAAACGTATTATGATTTATTGGATCCAAATTGGCAACACAAGTGTATAATTTGGTGACTCGCGGACTCGATGTTGCAGAAGATAAATCAACGCGCTCCTGTCGGGCAGTCATTGTATGACTGACCCTGTACCCACACCTCCCGATGTATGACTGTCCCTGTACCCACACCTCCCGATATATGACTGACCCTGTACCCACACCTCCCGATGTATGACTGACCCTGTACCCACACCTCAGGATGTATGACTGACACTGTACCCACACCTCCAGATGTATGACTGACCCTGTACCCACACTTCCCGATGTATGACTGACCCTGTACCCACACCTCCCGATGTATTACTGACACTGTACCCACACCTCCCGATGTATGACTGACCCTGTACCCACACCTCCCGATGTATGACTGACCCTGTACCCACACCTCCCGATGTATGACTGACCCTGTACCCACACCTCCCGATGTATGACTGACACTGTACCCACACCTCCCGATGTATGACTGACCCTGTACCCACACCTCCCGATGTATGACTGACCCTGTACCCACACCTCCCGATGTATGACTGACCCTGTACCCACACCTCCCGATGTATGACTGACCCTGTACCCACACCTCCCGATGTATGACTGACCCTGTACCCACACCACGACACTTATTTCGCTTTAAGTAATATAGTGTACTGTGAATTGCCACGTACCATCTGGTACGAAATGATAGATCGAACAAATGAAAACGAGTAGCTTTCATCACGACTATAAATTGTATAAATCAACCCGGGGGCGTCTTGCCCCTAGTAGGCATGGCGTAGACATGAATGCCAGTGAATTGAAAACAACGATTACCAAGAATGTAGTAAGACCTGTCTTGACGCATGGTGAAGAGACATGGCCCCTCCGCAAGAATGAAGACAGAATAACCGAGAGAGAAAGGAGTTGAAAATTTATTGCAGAAATATCTTTGATGGAGAGAAGACGTAATTAAGGTATATGAAAGGAGATGGGAGACGAACTAGGAAAAAATGAAGCGAAGAAGGTTCTAGGACGGGAAAACAATGCGGTAAAGAAGTCGTGGAGTCAAATGTTAAGAATGAGATAAGTGGTGAGGAGAGACACGGGGGTGACAGAGGTTGTGGAGGGGGACGCAATGGACAAGACATCGTGGCGGAGGAGGGTCCGAGCGGCCACTCGCAATGGTGATTAAACGGTCGAAAGAAGAAAATGACTGCAAATTGCATCACTTGCGCTAAATACCAATGTTGGCCATGTGACCCGTTTCGGGGCAAATATTGGTTGCTTTGCCAGTTGGACTCGATGTGTGTAAAGCTGATTAATATGGCATTCAACACAATATGTTGGTAACCCAAATTATAATAATTATGCACCACACAATTACATTTTCGTAATTGTTAGGTCATAAAATTATGATTTATTTGTCATAAATTCAACCACATGTTTTGTTCCTATACGTTAGAGATATATCTTCGAAGAAGATTGTCAGTCCCAAACAGAATTGTAGTTATTTCTTGTACCAATGCATGCAGAATGAGCGTGAAACACGATACATTCACTTCGATCGATGCGACGTGCCTGACTAACTTGCAGTTGCTCTCGTGTAGTAATGATTCATTTATGCGCACACACTTCACTAGTATATTTGCAACATCAGCGGCAATGAATATCGATTAAGGTCGAACGATGATGTAAATATTTACGTAGAAATCGGTAAACGTGTGTTGACATTAACGTTACTGAAAACTTTGCAAGATAGATACCTTTTCCAGTTTGTAGACCTAGTGTTAGTTCAACAGTAAATGTCAACAAAGGCAAAGCATTGAATAACTGGTTGCAATTAATGAAGTTGTTTCTTCAAATAATAACTAAGCAAAATCATGATTTAATACTTTCAGAGTTAAAAACCGCATATAATATTATATCAGTATGTCGAGTTTGCCGCCATGTTTGTTGTATACACGCACGTGAACATGTACGCACTTACTCACACGCGCACGTACACGCTTACGCACTCGCACAATTATTTGTCGGTAGACAAACTGTTGGCGACTAAAGTTTGTTATTTGTATATCGAGCTTAAAGCTCGCCATACACATACCGATTATTCAGTTGCCAACATGTAAATACCGACTTAAAGCTCGCCATACACATACCGATTATTCAGTTGCCAACATGTAAATACCGACTTTAAGCTCGCCATATACATACCGACTTTAGTCGCCTGTTGAACAGACACATACCGACTGATTCACTAGTTGGCGACTATAATTAACCATGCGGCCCTAGCGTACCAACACACCGCCAGTATACAGCTCGTATATTTTTTTTCGTTTTACGATATATTGTTGTGTTATTGTAACATAATATCTTTGAAAATATACCAATTATGAACATGGTCGACCAATTTGTGGACGAGAGCTTCGTTCTACTACCATACACACATAAAAATATTTTTTATTATTAACCTATATCAGAAATCAATAAATGCTGTTATAATATTAATATGCCATACTATATAACACGGTTTTGTAATGGGAAGTCCCAATCTGTGATTTGGAGGGACTGAAAGAATAATAATTTTGTGATTCATATTGTTTCAACAGTGGCGTATTTAGGAACTCATAAAGGGGGCGGGAAAGGAGGCAAGCTTAGTCACACATTAGTTTACCATGATGCCACGCTGTGGCGCAACAGGTTATAAATAATATACGAAGAGAATAAAGATGTTAAGCCACTGGGGGGCATGTTTCCATGCTGCTTTTCATAATATAAAACTGGGGAATGTTATACCAACTGTGAGAGGATGTTTGCTTGCATGAGACCAGGCCTTAATGTTAAATCTAACTGGAACGGTTGTACTGTATGAAGACATGTCCTGCTGTTAAATCTAAATGGAACGGTTGTGCTGGATGAAGACTGTCCTGCTGTTAAATCTAACTGGAATGGTTGTACTGAATGAAGACTGTCCTGCTGTTAAATCTAACTGGAATGGTTGTACTGGATGAAGACATGTCCTGCTGTTAAATCTAAATGGAATGGTTGTACTGGATGAAGACTGTCCTGCTGTTAAATCTAACTGGAATGGTTGTACTGGATGAAGACATGTCCTGCTGTTAAATCTAAATGGAACGGTTGTACTGGATGAAGACTGTCCTGCTGTTAAATCTAACTGGAATGGTTGTACTGGATGAAGACATGTCCTGCTGTTAAATCTAAATGGAACGGTTGTGCTGGATGAAGACTGTCCTGCTGTTAAATCTAACTGGAATGGTTGTACTGAATGAAGACTGTCCTGCTGTTAAATCTAACTGGAACGGTTGTACTGGATGAAGACATGTCCTGCTGTTAAATCTAAATGGAACGGTTGTACTGGATGAAGACTGTCCTGCTGTTAAATCTAACTGGAATGGTTGTACTGGATGAAGACATGTCCTGCTGTTAAATCTAAATGGAACGGTTGTACTGGATAAAGACTGTCCTGCTGTTAAATCTAAATGGAACGGTTGTACTGGATGAAGACTGTCCTGCTGTTAAATCTAAATGGAATGGTTGTACTGGATGAAGACATGTCCTGCTGTTAAATCTAAATGGAACGGTTGTACTGGATGAAGACTGTCCTGCTGTTAAATCTAACTGGAATTGTTGTTCTGGATGAAGACATGTCCTGCTGTTAAATCTAAATGGAACGGTTGTACTGGATGAAGACTGTCCTGCTGTTAAATCTAACTGGAATGGTTGTACTGGATGAAGAGTGTCCTGCTGTTAAATCTAACTGGAATGGTTGTACTGGATGAAGACATGTCCTGCTGTTAAATCTAAATAGAATGGTTGTACTGGATGAAGACATGTCCTGCTGTTAAATCTAAATGGAACGGTTGTACTGGATGAAGACTGTCCTGCTGTTAAATCTAAATGGAATGGTTGTACTGGATGAAGACATGTCCTGCTGTTAAATCTAAATGGAATGGTTGTACTGGATGAAGACTGTCTTGCTGTTAAATCTAACTGGAATGGTTGTACTGGATGAAGACATGTCCTGCTGTTAAATCTAAATGGAACGGTTGTACTGGATGAAGACATGTCCTGCTGTTAAATCTAAATGGAACGGTTGTACTGGATAAAGACTGTCCTGCTGTTAAATCTAAATGGAACGGTTGTACTGGATGAAGACTGTCCTGCTGTTAAATCTAAATGGAATGGTTGTACTGGATGAAGACATGTCCTGCTGTTAAATCTAAATGGAACGGTTGTACTGGATGAAGACTGTCCTGCTGTTAAATCTAACTGGAATTGTTGTTCTGGATGAAGACATGTCCTGCTGTTAAATCTAACTGGAATTGTTGTACTGGATGAAGACATGTCCTGCTGTTAAATCTAAATGGAACGGTTGTACTGGATGAAGACATGTCCTGCTGTTAAATCTAAATGGAATGGTTGTACTGGATGAAAACATGTCCTGCTGTTAAATCTAACTGGAATTGTTGTACTGGATGAAAACATGTCCTGCTGTTAAATCTAAATGGAACGGTTGTACTGGATGAAGACTGTCCTGCTGTTAAATCTAACTGGAATTGTTGTACTGGATGAAGACATGTCCTGCTGTTAAATCTAACTGGAATGGTTGTAATAGATGAAGACTGTCCTGCTGTTAAATCTAACTGGAATTGTTGTACTGGATGAAAACATATCCTGCTGTTAAATCTAAATGGAACGGTTGTACTGGATGAAGACTGTCCTGCTGTTAAATCTAACTGGAATGGTTGTACTGGATGAAGACATGTCCTGCTGTTAAATCTAAATGGAATGGTTGTACTGGATGAAGACTGTCTTGCTGTTAAATCTAACTGGAATGGTTGTACTGGATGAAGACATGTCCTGCTGTTAAATCTAAATGGAACGGTTGTACTGGATGAAGACATGTCCTGCTGTTAAATCTAAATGGAACGGTTGTACTGGATAAAGACTGTCCTGCTGTTAAATCTAAATGGAACGGTTGTACTGGATGAAGACTGTCCTGCTGTTAAATCTAAATGGAATGGTTGTACTGGATGAAAACATGTCCTGCTGTTAAATCTAAATGGAACGGTTGTACTGGATGAAGACTGTCCTGCTGTTAAATCTAACTGGAATGGTTGTACTGGATGAAGACTGTCCTACTGTTAAATCTAACTGGAATGGTTGTACTGGATGAGGACTGTCCTACTGTTAAATTGTACGATACGTGTGCCGTTTGTACTTGAGAAGTCATGACCACTGTATCTAGAGGCCATCTAGAGTTAATGTGCATTAAACGAAACGAAACAATTTGATGCAAGGCGAATATTACAGTAAATGCCGGGGATAGTAATGCAAATAAGGTCATAGTACAGAGGTTTTCGGAAAGATTTAAATAGCCTTTCGGAAAAGCTGGACTAAAGAGTCTTTCAAGAAGGTGCTTTGGCACACCACAGACTAAAGTGCATTCCGGAAAGCTCTTTAGCCACTTTGTAAATGTTAATATTTTAGACAATCTGAACTGGTTATAGACTATTGTATTGTACTAGGTGATATCACCGTTGACGTGTAGGTTAATCCAAACAATATAACTGAGGTAGGAATGAGATGAACGTTACAATAGCAGAACCGTGGGCTCTATGCCAAAACGTAGCGGACACTATGACAATTATTTGCATACCATGCGCTATGATTTACAGATAAACAAAGCATAACACACGGCCTTGCTCTGGCAAGTTGTCAAGCTTGTATTATCACAGCACTTTGAGATTGGCAAATTATTGTTCTCTCTTCTTGCACACACAACATGCACATATCAGCCAAACCGATTAGTGGTTGTCTTATGTGTACCAGAGGTGGAATTATATGTATTGTTAGACTGAAAAGGCCTTCGTAGCATTAACGCTAGTTGACAGCACAACAATGGTCTCGTTGAGTTGGAATCAATAACGACGAGGTCAGGTTGATCTTAACAGAGATGTTTGATCCTACTGCACTAGCTCGCTGTGTTATAAAATATTGCACTCAGTGCACACAGTTGTATTGTCGTACCTATAATGGTTCGTCAAACTGACTAACAGTAAAGTGCTGAAACAATTCGGTTACACGGTCAATTTATGAAAGATATTACACAATATTGGTAGAACAAGGGAAGATCCCCTAGGAAAAAATCAATAGAATTTTTATAGAATATTCCATAGGATTATTGCACACACTGCTGTGTAGAATTCAGAAAATATTCCATAGAATTAGTATATTATATTATATTCTACAGGATTTTGACGGATATATCTATAGAATATGTACTATTTTATAGTTTTCTATACACAATTATACTATACTCGGTAGAATTATATATATTGTTATAGATTACAAAAAAAGTTAAAAAAATTTATAGATTGTTTTTGCTATGTGGAAACAAGTTAAGAAAATCGAATATCGAATATTGGTGCTAGAAAAACATTGCTAACATAGTCAAAACATCGTTGCAGCAAAACTACCAAAACTACCTAGTGTACTTGAGATAAACTGTTCGAGATTTCTTTGTACTACTATGTGACACTGGAAAAATAGGAGTATGAAGATAAATTCGTAAACTTCACATTTTAGATAATGCATAAAAGTGAAACCAGTGATATATTTACAACAAAACTGAACATGGGTTTAAAAAACCACAAGAACCATACTTACATTTCACAGTTGTCGTAAGACAACAAACATGTAATAAGATCCGTGTATAACGGACAGAGATACCCTTCTGTAACGGATACCGTCTGTCCACGGACTGACACGGGCGTCCGCTATGGATCACGACTTCAAAACAAAAGGCGATCCATATACATTTAATAGTAATTAAAAGTGAGAAATAAAAAATGTGTCGATGATTGACGAAACACGTGTTACGTTTGAAACGCATTATCACAGTAGAACAGAGCTAATGGCTCCAATATTTACATTGATTTGACTTGCCGACTCGACTTTAAAGGGAGTGTATGACGATTTTCATTTGGTTGTTTCGTATCATTAAAATGTTTTACGACATAGAAAGATCGCTTTGTGGTAATTAGTGACAGATCAATAAATCATCCAATGAAAATCGTTCAACATTCCCATTAAATCCACACCACGACAACGCCACAACGTGTTTATAACTTGCCTACATAACGTGTAAATATGTGTCGACCAGAATTACAAAACTGGACCGGCCAGTGAAAATCTACAGTGTATCTACACAATAGGCTACCTAGCAGGCAGCATATCCGGCAGCTGATCCTTTGGAATACCCCTGATTGCCACCGGGTAAGCAGTAGCATCGATGACGTTAATATATACCATTTGTGCACATAACGCAGAAAACAAACTTCCGCTGTAACACCCATTAGACAATGCCTACGAATTTGGAAATACGCATGCTGTATCATAATGCATGCTAACTAATTTAATAGATCACACCATATAGCATTACACATTACACAATACACATTAACCCGCAGCTGTGTGTAGGGCCTACCTGATTTTTCCGCATATGACAGGATATGACATTTATTCGGTCATGTATAAGCGGTTTTCGCCAGCCGGGACGTATCTTTTCGTTGTCGTAATACTCGTTTTCGTTGTCGTAAAACATTCCCAATACGAGACGTTAATATCTTTAATGCAATCTATTGAAATATCCGTAGCGATGACGCGAGCCATTTCGAAGGCTCTATGGCGCAATGGTTCACTAATGAGAAACCTCGATATGTTGTTAGATGTTGGGTTGACAAATCTAAAAACGTCAAAACACTAATCTCAAGCTGTGGGAGTAACAGTTGTGCGTCATGTTGACTCAACGTAACCAACTCAACCCTATACTCCATTGCAGAGTTGTTGTACTTGGCACTGGGAAAGGAAATGGTCGTACTTTTCCTCGCACACTTTCACTTTCTTGACGAAGTAGTCGACGTCTTCGGCTGCCTGCAGTAGATCGTTCTGCACCAAACACATGTCTTCAAAGATGGCTGTCTCGCTGACGGTCAACTGACGCGTGCTGGTGGCGTCCGATTCGAACATGCGTAGATCGACGATGTTGTCAACGTCAGATACCCGGATGTTGTCGTCAAAGAACACATGCTGCACTGATCGGTCACTCGGGTCGATCCACAGAGGTTTGCCGAAGCCGTGGTGGAAGTTGTGTCCCCGCCAGTGATAAAAGTCATCGACAAACCCACTGACTCCTCCCCGACGGTTCAGATGGTCGTACACGTCGCGACACCTATCGTAGACGGTGGGAGCGAGTCCCTCTGGCGAACGGACGTGGAACTCCACGTCACCCGAATCGGTGCGGAGTACCCGACCGGGGTGGACATTGACGGGAATCGGGAGCGGCGAGGAAATGCTCGGATGATTGCCGGCGAGGGCGTGCTGGATCGAACTCAGTACGTTATCAGCGTCCTTTCCGTACGTGCGCAACACGACGGCGAAGTCACGTGACGTCCGCCATAGGTGACACAGCAACCGGAAGAAGGCTGGCAGGATGTAGTGGTAGCGGAAGCTGTTCTTGCCTTTCATAGTTAGTCTGTCGTCCACCAGGTGGTGCTCCCATCGCAGCAACTACAGAGCGACCGGACGATTAATCGAAAACAGTCGACACATTATAAATATACCGATAGATATGCCTATATTTGGAGACTAACAAAGACACTCTAAAACAACTCGACGGTACTACGTAGAAATGGTACCAACAGTTTTAAGCATACCTGACAGCAATATGTGACAAAGAAAGTTCTACGTCAGAGTGAGCAATGTCGGAGAAAGGATGCGAGAAATGATGCTTAGATTTGTTGGGCACTGCTACATACGCAATGGCATCTAGGACCATCATGTGGCAACCAGAGCTTGGAAGGGCAAGCCAAGGCAGACCATGCCTCTCTGAAGAAAGGTGTGGGACTTCGTGAGCTGCATACGGCAATGAGGGATGGAGATGTAGGGAGGTAGATGGTTGGGTTCTATTGGCCGACACGATGGCGATGTATGGAGGTAGATGGTTGGAGTTCTAGTGGCCGACACGATGGCGATGGTTGTATTGACATAACCGTTCTTCAAACGTTTGATAGATAGATGGGCCAGGGAACTCGACGGAGGAACACGGCATGATAGACAAAGAAGTATCCGCTATGGTAGAGTACGATAAATGACTGAAAAATGTCTGCCCACATTAAAAATGATAGGATTGTGAATTCATTAAAAACATAACTGACAGCTTACAACGTAGTGGGCCTTATCCACATTGTAAATTGTTTTTAAGCTATATTTGTTGTGACGATCACCAACATTCTGATATACTACTAGGAAGAACCTCCTTTACCTTTTAACAGTTACTATTATTTTAAAAGCAGAGTTCTAAACTCGAAGGAGAAGAAGAAGAACAACAGCAACAACAAACACCTATATTACAATAATAGTTGTGTTGCTGGAACGTATATGATTGGTCTAGAAATTTGGCCGTGTCTCAAAGAGAACTTTGTTCCGTTTCATAAGTCAATCATCAAATAAATTTGGAAGGGATTTCACATTGACAACTTTGCAGCCAGATACAATTTTTAACTAGCGATCAGTCGAAACAAGTATAGTGACTAGAAATGCAAATGAAATGCGTTTAACCTGCAAGTGTTTATCGAAGTACGGCTGGAACCGGCGCCCAATCTCAGTCTGCGTGAACGATCCCGTCTCTTGCCGCAGCAGACTTCGGTCGGACGGCG
>BSQZ01000053.1:245000-290000 GCA_033239005.1 Lamellibrachia satsuma
GCACAGGTACAACGAGAAGTGACTTCTGCGTTGATCTTAAACTACGCGTTGGTTGATGTTTCTGCACAACGTCACTCATGTATGCCGGTTCCAATCCGTTGAGCACTTTATACGTGAAGGTGTTAACTTTAAAGCGGAGCCGGTATTTCACCGGAAGCCAATGTAGCTCACGTAACACAGGCGTTATATGTTCGCTCTTGCGTGACCTGGTGATTAGGCGAGCAGAGCAGTTCTGTATACGCTGCAAGGTTAATACTGATGCTGATAAACAACATTTACAAAACGATCTAGACAGATTAGTGAAATGGTCTGAGAAATGGCAGATGTTGTTCAATTTTGGGAAATGTAAATGCCTACATACAGGACATGGGAACTTGGATGTAAACTATAAAATGGGATATACTGTTCTGGGTACTACTGTAAAAGAAAAGGACTTAGGAGTTACAATAAGCGCTGATATGAAAGTTTCAGAGCAGTGTGGAATTGCAGCTTCAAAGGGTAATCAAATTCTTGGATTGATTAGAAGAAACATAACATACAAGGGAAAAAAGTTAATTTTACCTCTTTATAAAGCAATAGTTAGACCTCATTTAGAATACTGTATACAAGCATGGAGACCATATCGTAAGAAGGATATAGATACGCTTGAACGCATACAAAGGAGAGCAACTAAAATGATTCAAGAACTGAGAGACCTTAGTTATGAAGAACGCCTGAATGAATGTGGTTTAACAACTCTAGAGACAAGAAGGTTAAGAGGAGACCAGATTGAAGTTTTTAAGATATTGAATGGGTATGAAAATATTGATAAAAATATGTTTTTCTCACTCAAGAAGGATAGCAGGGCTAGAGGACATGTGGTAAAATTAGTAAAGGATCAATGTAGATTGGACATTAGGAAGCACTCTTTCTCACAGAGGATATTAAATGAATGGAACAAATTGTCTACAGATTGTGTAACTGCTAGCAGCGTGAATATGTTTAAAAACAAGGTTGACACATATCTCAGGAGGGCGGGTTATAAGTAGATGAACATTGTTGGACTCTCGATAAGCCAATGGCTTCCTTGTCCACTAGCCATCTGGGCCTTTGGCTTGGATGGCAAATCTTGTTAAATCTTTCAATTAGCCCCTGAGGTAAACCTTGCAGTAGCGCGTTTCCATAGTCCAGGCGAGATGTTACCAGTGCCTGGACTAGAATCTTACAGGCGTCATTTGTGACGTATTGCCTGACTTTGCCAATATTTCGGATGCGGCAGAAATAGGACTTGGTGATCGCATTCACTTGTTTCTCCATTGTCAAGCTGTTGTCAATAATATTTTCTCACGGATTGCACAGTATGTAATAGTCTGCCTCCGATCGTGAGGAACAAGTCGTTCACCCGACGAATTCGGTGTTTGGACAAAGACACAAAGAGTTCGCTTTTTCTTGGTTCAGTTTTAGCATGTTTCAATTCATCCACCCGCCAACATCCGCCACACAGGCCTCAATGGCTGAACTTTCACTGGTCCAGTTCTCATCAGGTTTGATGGACAAGTATATTTGTGTGTCATCTGCATAAAAGTGGTAGCGAAGATTATGTTTCTTCACTATATCACCAACTGGTTTAGTGTACAGTTTCGGTCCCAACACGGATCCTTGTGGCACGCCGCAGCATAGATTTGCGTTGAACGAAGTTGCGGGGCCTACAGAGACACATTGCGTTCTGCCGCTAATGAAAAATCACACCCAATCCAGGGTTTCTGCAGTCAAACCAAATGAGTGTTTAAGCCGCGTTAGCATAATGCCATGGTCGATAACATCAAACGCACTGGACAGATCAGGCATGACCAAGACAACTGCGATGTCGTTCTGGACTTTCACAAGAGCTGTCTCGGTTGAGTAATTATTTCGGTATGCGGATTGATAAAAATCGCGTAGATTGTTGATGTCCAGGTGATCTTTCAAACGGTGTTTGACCACTTTCTCAAGAAGTTTTGATACGTATGGTGGGTTTGACACAGGCCGATAATTATTCAGAACTTCCTTTTCGAGGCCCGGCCTTTTAAGCAATGGTCTCACAACTGCACGTTTGAAACATGCGGGTACTACTGACGTTGCCAACGATTTGTTAATAATGGTTGTAATCAACGGCACGAAATGATCCTGACACTGCCTCAAAAGCTAAATCACATGACTTCACAGAAAAAAATAATCGTTTGAT
The DNA here is from genome assembly GCA_033239005.1 of Lamellibrachia satsuma. NCBI lineage: Eukaryota > Metazoa > Annelida > Polychaeta > Sabellida > Siboglinidae > Lamellibrachia > Lamellibrachia satsuma. The sequence continues at coordinate 247,204 of BSQZ01000053.1, forward strand.
CCCAAGCCATTCAAAATGTCCAGTCGCCTATTCAAAGATCAAATCATCAGTACCAGTATGGAGCCAAACGAAGAATGTGCTATCTGCACTACTCAGCGTTTCATAGACAACTTACGTGGCATTAAAATATATATTAGTACTCAGCCAGGGGCGTCCGCAAGATATTTTCCATGGTGCGCTCCCATATGGGAGACGATTGTAACATAAGTCCTTTGTGGGTATTCACTGTGGCATATTCCTTCGATGTGTTATCCAGTGGAAGTTGCGAGTATGCGTGGCTCAAGTCCAGCTTACTGAACTGCTTTCCACCCGTCAATTTCTCGCAAAGGTCATCCAAGTTTGGAATGGGGTACTGTTCGAGATGTGAGACTCTATTCACAGTCAACTTGTAGTTACCGTACACCCGTACCTTGCCATCCGCTTTGAGAACTGGAACTATCGGAGTTGCCCAATCGGAGTACCTCACTGGTTCCATCACGTTTGTCTGCACCAACTTGTCCAACTCTTGCTCCACTTTTTTCTCATGACGTAGGGAACCGGTCTTGCCTTGAAGAACTTGGGTGGTTTTCCCTCATCCACGTGAATCTTTGCGGCAAACCCTTTTAGTGTGCCAAGTTCTTGCCTGAAGACTTGTGTGTACTTCTACAGAACTCCTGCCACATATACTCTCATGCAGCATACTTTATGTCAATTGAGTTCAATGCGTTCCAACCACTGTAGACCAAATAGTTCTGCGGTCGAAATATATAATTTTGACTAAACTCGATTAGCATGTCAATGAAATGATGATAACGGCAGGAAAGAAATTAAAAAATTTTGGATGGTAAAATTTTCTTATAGTCATGCAGAACGTTAACATGGCCACCAATGGAAAATGTAACTGTATCCTGAACCCTTTAGCGCGAGCGTGGATGATTTACCTAAATTAGTGTTTTTACTTTCTTTAGATTACTGACACAGATGGGGGATAATTGAAGTGTTAAGCAATTGAAGCAGTCTGCATAACCTGTTCCAATCGCAAACTATAGTATAGACCCTGCGTCAAACTATAGTACAGACCCTGCGTCAAACTGGTTTAGCTACACCAGTCGAAGCCGTACGAGAAGCACAGTTGGCTACACATTTATAATAATGTATGTTAAAACTTTACATATGATCTAGCTATTGCTGTTTTCATTACAGTTGCACTAAATCTAAAGGGGTAATTCCATGTTAAGTATTGATACTTTTGGATGACCCAACTCCGATTTTGCAGAAATTTTGCATATTTGCATATACTCAAATCAGTTGTTTTTGCTGACCAATTTCCAATTTTTCTCATTTTCATTTCACTCTGACCCATAATTTTCAGTATAACTGACCCCAAGTCTGGATCTGACCTGGAATCACCTAAAGTTAGTATATCAGTTATCAGCCTAATAGATAACTAGTCTTAATTTCAATATTGTTTCAATCATTCTTGAACAGAACTGGTACGTCAGTGGTTTTTTCCTTTCAGGTTTTTTGGAGATAGCAATTAGTTGGCAGTCCAGTTTGCACTATGTCGTATTGGACAAAACGTCGAAAAATTGTAGCAGGAGTCGAGCCAATGATGTGGAGGGGGCCACCCTCAAGCCAATGATGTGGAGGGGCGCCACCCTCAAGCCAATGATGTGGAGGGGGCCACCCTCAAGCCAATGATGTGGAGGGGCGCCACCCTCAAGCCAATGATGTGGAGGGGGGCCACCCTCAAGCCAATGATGTGGAGGGGGGCCACCATCAAGCCAATGATGTGGAGGGGCGCCACCCTCAAGCCAATGATGTGGAGGGGCGCCACCCTCAAGCCAATGATGTGGAGGGGCGCCACCCTCAAGCCAATGATGTTTCAGTCAGTGAAAGTGAAGAAGAATTTATGGAGAATGACAATGTCTACTCCGATGATCCAAACTCTTCGCCATCTTCATCTGATGGTGAAAATGATGATGAACATGGTGAAAATGGTCTCTTTTCTTTGTTGGCTAGATGGGCAATAGAAATTGGGATCACCCACATCGCTCTAGGAGAATTGTTGGGTGTTCTTATACGCTTCCACCCTGATCTACCTAAACACCCCAGAACCCTTTCATCAACAACAAAAGTTGATGGCATTAAACCAATAGCTGGCGGTTTGTACTACCATTTTGGAATTGCTGTTGCAATCAAGTCTGCACTTGCTCTTGATGCCAAGCTGAACAACTGTGACACTATACAGCCGTGTCACTTGCTCTTGATGCCAGGCTGAACAACTGTGACACTATACAGCCGTGTCACTTGCTCTTGGTGCCAGGCTGAACAACTGTGACACTATACAGCCGTGTCACTTGCTCTTGGTGCCAGGCTGAACAACTGTGACACTATACAGCCGTGTCACTTGCTCTTGGTGCCAGGCTGAACAACTGTGACACTATACAGCCGTGTCACTTGCTCTTGGTGCCAGGCTGAACAACTGTGACACTATACAGCCGTGTCACTTGCTCTTGGTGCCAGGCTGAACAACTGTGACACTATACAGCCGTGTCACTTGCTCTTGGTGCCAGGCTGAACAACTGTGACACTATACAGCCGTGTCACTTGCTCTTGGTGCCAGGCTGAACAACTGTGACACTATACAGCCGTGTCACTTGCTCTTGGTGCCAGGCTGAACAACTGTGACACTATACAGCCGTGTCACTTGCTCTTGGTGCCAGGCTGAACAACTGTGACACTATACAGCCGTGTCACTTGCTCTTGGTGCCAGGCTGAACAACTGTGACACTATACAGCCGTGTCACTTGCTCTTGGTGCCAGGCTGAACAACTGTGACACTATACAGCCGTGTCACTTGCTCTTGGTGCCAGGCTGAACAACTGTGACACTATACAGCCGTGTCACTTGCTCTTGGTGCCAGGCTGAACAACTGTGACACTATACAGCCGTGTCACTTGCTCTTGGTGCCAGGCTGAACAACTGTGACACTATACAGCCGTGTCACTTGCTCTTGGTGCCAGGCTGAACAACTGTGACACTATACAGCCGTGCACTTGCTCTTGGTGCCAAGCTGAACAACTGTGACACTATACAGCCGTGTCACTTGCTCTTGGTGCCAAGCTGAACAACTGTGACACTATACAGCCGTGCACTTGCTCTTGGTGCCAAGCTGAACAACTGTGACACTATACAGCCGTGTCACTTGCTCTTGGTGCCAAGCTGAACAACTGTGACACTATACAGCCGTGTCACTTGCTCTTGGTGCCAAGCTGAACAACTGTGACACTATACAGCCGTGCCACTTGCTCTTGGTGCCAAGCTGAACAACTGTGACACTATACAGCCGTGCCACTTGCTCTTGATGCCAAGCTGAACAACTGTGACACTATACAGCCGTGCCACTTGCTCTTGATGCCAAGCTGAACAACTGTGACACTATACAGCCGTGCCACTTGCTCTTGATGCCAAGCTGAACAACTGTGACACTATACAGCCGTGCCACTTGCTCTTGATGCCAAGCTGAACAACTGTGACACTATACAGCCGTGCCACTTGCTCTTGATGCCAAGCTGAAAAACTGTGACACTATACAGCCGTGCCACTTGCTCTTGATGCCAAGCTGAACAACTGTGACACTATACAGCTGCAGTTAAATGTTGATGGGCTTCCATTATTCAAGAGCAGCAATGTACAGTTTTGGCCAATATTGGGGCGATTAGCACAGTCAAACAAAGCAGAACCATTTGCAATAGGATTGTTCTCTGGGAATTCAAAGCCGTGTGAACCTGAGGAGTTTTTACAGGATTTTGTGGAAGAAATGGCCGATCTTCAAACAAACGGTTTGAATTTCAATGGTCAAATGTTCAACATAACCATATCCAATTTTGTGTGTGATGCTCCAGCACGTGCTTACATCAAATCTGTGAAGTCCCATTCTGGTTATGCAGGTTGCGATAAATGTACCCAGGCTGGAGAGTACAGGGGAAAGATGACATTTCCAGAAACTGATGCCCCATTGCGCACAGACATTGCATTTGATGAAATGGTCGGTGAAGATCACCATGTACGGCAATGTGCATTGAGACGGCTGTCACCATCACTGGGCATGGTTTCTCAATTTACATTGGATTACATGCACCTAGTCTGCCTTGGTGTGATGAAGCGTCTCCTCTTACTGTGGATGAAGGGTCCTCTTCAGGCAAAAACATTCATTTCAGAATGTCTTTTGTCTATGCGCAATCACATTCCAAAGGACTTTGTCAGAAAGCCAATTGCTTTGAAAGACAAAATAGCCAAAGAACTGTATGATAATTGTCTGTTACTATCAGTTGCCATCCACCTACTCGCAAATCCTACTTCAGCTAGTAGTATGGCTTTGTGTGACTACGCTCATATGCTCTTAGTTCTTTTCAATCAACACTTTTCACAGCTTTATGGACCAGATAAGTGACATACAATGTTCATGGCTTAGTTCATTTAGCAGAAGATGGAAAAGTTCATGGTAATCTTGACATGTTTTCTGCATTTCCATTTGAAAATTTCCTTGGACAGCTAAAAAAAATGGTAAGAAAACCGAACTTTGTGCTCCAGCAGGTGATTATGAGAATAGCAGAAAAGTCCAAATCACCAGCTGTTTTTTATAATCACCCAGACTTGTTTGTTCCAAGTTTGAAGAATAAAACACACACTGGGCCCACTCCCAACAGGAAACATGTATTTTCCATGTTCCCAATATGGGGAAGCACAATTAAAGGATTTTACTATTGCAGCAATAATCTGACCATTGTGTTAAAATTGGTTCAGAGGTTGCTCTTGTACAGAATATTCTCCAGTGTGAAACAGGGATTTACATTGTCTACAAACTATTTCTCTCACACAAAGCCTTCTTCACTTATCCTTTAGATTCAGAAAAGCTGGATATTCATATAGTAGAAAATGTGAGTGAAGTACTCCCTGTCATTAATGATGAATTGATCAAGGAAAAATATGTGTTACTACCATTTGGAAGAGTGCATGTTGCAATGCCTGTCATTCATACAGTTTGATTTGTCATAACTTTGATTTTTCTGAATTGCCTTAATAATGTATCCATTGTAAATTGATTTCTAAATTCTCATTGGTCTCCAGCATATTTGTTGTGGTGGCCTTTGATGAGCACAATGAAGTTGACGTGGTGTTGTCAAACTGGCTTATTACCAAAGAGTCAACCCGGATCCTGAACAATGGAAAGTCTACGAGATGCAAGTGCTTTGTGCTTGTCGTAAGGACACATTCTTTTTCCCTACATTTTGTATGCATGGTGTATTTGAGTAGTTGCGTACTTCATTATATTTGAGGTAATCTCCCTCTATACCACTACGTTGTTAACATGGATGAAATGTACAATAAAATACATTTAATATTCAGTGTTGGCAATTTCCCGGGAAATAAGAGTATTTCCCAGGACGGTGGGAAATACCAGGAAATACTGGGAAATATCGGGAAATACTGGGAAATATGGAAAGTATGTTCTTACCTGGTTATTTAACACTTGATGCCATGACAATTTGTTCATGGGTCATATGGCTCATCATAAATAACATATTATCTATCTTATCTATATCATGATCCCTTACTCTTAGCTACAGAAGTGTCATTTCACAAAAGGTGTCAATTATCTCCACAGTGACAGTCCACAGACATGAGCTTAAAACAGTTAAAGGGGTGCTAGTTGTCAATTTGCTGTCAATTAGTTTCACAGCCAATCACAGGAATAAGTGCTAAATGGCTTCATATCTTGCTAAGGTATATAAGGTTTCAGTAAAATTTTTGTCAGAGCACATGCATATTATACTCTCAGTCTAGCAGCAACTTAACCATGAAAGCCAAGAATCCAATATGGGGTTTCTACACTATTACCGTAGAAGGGAAGAAGCAAACTGTGAAATGCAACGACTGCCAGACTATTGTTAGCACGAAGGCCGATCAACTAAAGAGTCACAGAGAAAGATGTCCGGGTCTGCCAAAACAAACCCACAAACGACGACATGAAGAAATTGAAGATGGGCCACAGGAAGTTGAGACCGAGGTGACTACTACTCCAGCAGCCAAGCGTCCCAAATTGCAGCAGAGCAATATCAACAACTATGGGTGCCAGACAGATCACAGAATGAAGACCCAGCTTGACCAACAAATTGCCAGACTGTTTTATGCCTGCAACGTACCATTCAACATACCATCACATCCTGAGTGGAAGAAAACGCTAGAAATGCTGCGTCCAGGTTACCAGGGGCCAACTCGGAAGGATTTAGGTGGACCACTCCTCGAGACTGTTCACGAGAGGCTCGTTCAGCATATGAAGACAGAGGTGCAAGGGAAAAATGTTGTAATGATGCAAGATGGTTGGAGCGATATCCACAACACGCCTGTCATTGCTACCAGCCTGCACACTGGCGAGAAGTCATACTTTATGGCAGCCCTTGAAACAGGCACCAACAAGAAGACGGCTGATTACTGCACTGTCATAGCCCAGGACGCCATTCAAGAGGCCAGCGAGAAATATGGCTGTACCGTTACAGGAGTGGTCACAGACAATGAGAAAAAAATGGAAGCCATGAGGACAAAACTAGAGCAAGCAGATCCTACACTGTCAGTCTACGGCTGCTCCGCTCACTGGCTGAATCTTCTAGGGCAAGATATAACACCAGCACAGATTATGAGCCAAGTAGTAGAGATCAACAAATACTTTCGCAATCATCATGTGCCAGGTGCCCTCCTGTCAGAGATATCAGGATCAGTAAAACCACAGCTACCAGCAGACACACGATGGAACAGCCAACTGACATGCATCCAGACTTTCATTCGGAACAGACCCTACATGCTTCTGATTGCTGCCCAGAACGAAGACGCCATTGACATTCGTATCAGGAACCTAATCCATAATTGTGGCCTATTCAGTGAAGTGAAGAACCTGCAGAAACAGTTGCAACCCATAGCTACGGCATTAGATCATATCCAGGCAGACACAGTTACAACTGCAGATTCATGTGAGCAGTGGCTAGACTTATTGACGAGTCCATATCTGGAGCCGTACTGGAAGAATGTTGAGAAGAGGTTCAAGCAGGCGATGACACCAAACCACTTTCTTGCCAACCTACTGCATCCTACCTACAGAGGCAGGAAACTTAAACCAGACCATGTCACCCAGGCACAGGAGCTACTCCAAGCCACAAAGCCAGAAACTGTACCGGAACTAATGAACTTCATGACAGACACTCTGCCAGTTCCCAAAGTACTGCAGAATGAATTGGCTATTAACACAAAGTCAACTGTGTGGTGGATGTGTGTCGAGAGACCCGGTGCAGTCAGCAAGGAGTTGAGCAGCATTGCCAGGAAGCTCATGTCACTACCAATAAGTTCTGCTGCCATTGAACGAGTCTTCTCCAATTTCGGGATCATCTAGACGAAGTTGAGAAACAGATTGGGCATGAGAAAGCAGCTAAGCTAGTTTCGTGCTACTGTTTTTTGAGAGGTACAGAAGAAATTGACTGGTGAACAAGTGCTGTGTAAAAACTGTTTACAATAAGCAATCAAAAATGGACAAAAAAAACTATAAAAGAAAAAAAAACTGTCATGGCTGCCTTAAAAGCTATCTGTTGAGTACCCTTGGCCGGGACGAAACAGTTTTACACCTTCAATTAACATACTAACATACACTTCAATGTAATATAATCATATATACAAATAACAAACAAATTAAATAAAATTAAACAAAAAACATATTAAAAATTCTTATTTCCCAGTATTTCCCAATTTGAAGAGTATTTCCCGGGGCAGGAAATACCGGGAATTACCGCTGGGAAATACCACACCCGGGAAATACTGGCCAACCCTGGATGCAGTGGTATGCAAAACTTTCTTGGAACAAGGGGCCTTGGCTGCAGACACTTTCCTTAGCTAAAACTAAAATATAAAACAAATGAACGACTAATGCAAGCAATAATCAAGTTCCGGTTCAGGTGCACAAGCGTACGTAGTAACAGCTGCTGAAAATCTAAATCCTAACTAACCATTCAAAGTTCTTTAACTAATAGTTCAATTTATAGCACAAGTCAAACTAGATACTGTTAACAGTACCAAAAATTAAATAACTGCTACCTTCTAGGATTCCCAAAATAACTTTAACTTTGAAATCAAATTTTTCCGCCATATTAAAGTAAACAAAGGAAAAAAGAACTCCAAGCAATGCTCCACATACAAAACTTAGACATAGGAAATTAGCTACACATAAACATTAGTTAGACAAAACACTAGAAATTAGTTAGATATAAATACATTTCTTCAACCGTCTTGCACATAATCTTGACCTTATACTAATTCGGCCCTTTCATCAAGGCAACTCAATATACCCAGAGTCGCCCTGGGTATAACTCTTAATTTCTGTAACTCTTTCTCCCAGCACTGCCTTGATCCCTTGCACAACACTTTAATATTTAATAAAAAAATATATATAAGCAATAAAAAAGGTTACTCCAACTCAGTCTTAAAGTAGACATAAAATAAATAAAACTAAAGTAGCCAGGTTATGGCAAGTAAAAAAAAACCAAGGACAAAAAGTAAAAATGACTCTGTATGGATGACCGATGATGATGACGTATGGATATGCACAGGGTGTAAAAAAAATTTCAAAGGACCTAACCACAATGTGTTGGAATGCGAGTACTGTGACAAACATTACTGCATTGAATGTTTCAAAATAACTGACAAAGAATATAAAATCGTGGCGGATAAACCACAAATTCACTGGTTTTGTCCACCATGTGACACAAAAGTAATGAAAAACTTGAAAAATGAAAAAAGCTGCGAAGAAAGGTGTCAGAAGTTCCTTAAGAAAGTGGAAGAGAGAATCATTGAACTAGAGAAAGAAATCAGAACCAAAGTGGATGAAACAAGAGTCATCGAAAGTATCAAAGAAGCTAAGTTGGAGAAAACCCAAGCAAAGTCATCAGCCCAAATGAAGTTAAGGAAGTCGTACAAATTCAGGTAAAAGAACAGAACATGGAATCAAAAGACAGAGAAAAAAGACTCAACAACGTAATAATTTTCAACTTCCCAGAATCTACATCACAACTAAAAACTACGAGACAACAACATGACAAAGAACAAATTTTTGAAATGTGTATAGAAATAAACAATAACTTCACAGACACTGATGTCACAGAAACGCGGAGGCTTGGGGAAGCCAAGGAAAATGCAACTGGTCCCAGACCGGTTCTAATCACATTAACACATATTGACAAAAAACGAACCCTTCTTCGAAGGTTCCATCACATCAGAGAAAATGACAAGTTCAAAAACATAAAAATTGATCATGACAAAACTAAACAAGAAAGGGAGGAATCAAAAAAGCTATATGAAGAAGCAAAGAGGCAGGAAGCTGCAGACAAATCGGGGGAATACCTGTACAGAGTCAGGGGTCCACCATGGGAGAGAAAAATAAGAAAGATAAGGAAAAGCCAGTAAAGACTACACCTAGAGTGACGGATGGTAAAACAAATGTTAATAAAAATAATCTTAATGACATAGGCAACATTCTGTGTTTTTATGCCAATGCTGACCAACTAAGGAACAAGCAAAATGAATTTGAACAAAGAATTAAAGAACTGAAACCTCACATAATAGCAATTAACGAGGTAAAACCAAAAAACCCCAAATGCGCTGTAACCATACCAGAATTTTACTTAGAAGGCTATACATTGTTCTCCAAAAATATAGAAAATAATGAAGGTAGGGGTATTCTAATATACGTCTTAAATTCCCTATACGCAGAAAATATAAACCTGGTCTCAACCTTCAAGGATTGCTTATTTATAGAAATTAAACTTTAAAATAAAACCAAACTTCTCTTTGGATGCATATATAGGAGCGATGGGGGGTCAGAAGAAAATAACGCAGAACTTCTAAATATGATTAGATCCACATCAGGACTTAAATATTCACACATTGTAATTACAGGAGATTTCAATCTCCCAGATATTAACTGGAAACATTGGACGACCAAATCAGTTAACCCCAGCAACCTAAATTTTAAATTTGTAGAATGCCTTAGAGACACATTCATGTATCAACATGTCTCAAATCCCACCAGAGGACGAGGCACAACTAACACAAACTTTTAGATCTGATTTTATCAAACGAAGAAAACAACATAGGGGAAATAGAGTACCTGAGCCCTCTATGTAAAAGTGACCACTGTGTCATTACATTCAATATTTTGTGCAAAGTTATAACAAATAAATACACTAAAAAACGGAAGCTATTTAATAAGGCAAATTATGAAGGAATGAGGAAAGAGTGTTCAGATATAAATTAGGAAGAGAAATTTAAAGACTGTAAAGACAACGTTAACGACCAATGGGAAATCCTTAAAACAATACTAAGATTGTTAGAAGATAAATACGTACCTCAAAAAGAAGTTTCAAATTACAGAAAGGGAAATTTCCCCCTGAATGCAAACACCAGAAAACTAATTAGACGTAAAAATAGACTATGGACAAGATACATTGAAACAAGGGATGGGACAAAATATCTAGAGTATTGTAAAAACAGGAATAAAATCCGAGCTTTAACCAGAAAGCTCCGAAAGGAGTTTGAAAAAAATTTAGCCATTCAAACTAAGAAAAACCCTAAAGTCTTCTGGAACTATTATAAATAAAAAACTACAGTTAAACAAGGAATTGGGGAACTTAATATAGACCACACAAATCCGAAATCACAAACAACAACTGAAGATGAAGAAAAAGCAAATATTCTTGCCAACTACTTCTCCAGTGTATTCATTACTGAACAGACAGGGTCTTTCCAAACTACACCCAAAGTAAACAATAAATTAGCAATGGATGAGCTAAAAGTAACTGAAAACATAATATTACTAACATTAAAAGAACTTAGTATAAGCAAATCGCCTGGCCCTGATGAAATTAGTGCCAGATTACTAATTGAGTTGTCAGAAAATATCTGTCTCCCATTACAAAAAATATTTGAAACATCTATAAAAACATCAAGTATTCCCGATGAATGGAAGGATGCCAAAATATCAGCAATATGTAAAAAAGGAAACAAGAAATTAGCTTGCAACTACCGTCCAATAATCCTAACAAGCGTAGTTTGTAAATGCATGGAAAAAATTATTAGAAATCACATCATCAGTTACATGAAAGTCAATGGTCTGTTCAGTCAAAAACAATATGGTTTTATCTCTGGCAGATCAACAGTTCTCCAACTAATTAAAATACTAGATGAATGGACCTCAGAAATGGATAAGGGTAATTACATAGATGTTATTTATATGGATTTTCAAAAGGCTTTTGATACTGTGCCACATACGAGACTAATAAGTAAACTAAAAAGTTTTAACATTAGGAATGATTTAGTTAACTGGATTGAGGCATTCATCACAAATAAACGACAAAAGGTAGCAGTAAACGGAAAAGAATCAAACTGGCACAAAGTAGCATCAGGGATACCGCAGGGATCTGCTAGATTTAACTAAATCCAATACATTCCTGTTCGCTGATGACATTAAGATATTTAGAGCCATAACAAATAAAAATGATCAGGATATAGTACAACAAGATTTAAGTATCCTAGAACAATGGAGCGACAAATGGCTATTAAAATTCCACCCAGACAAATGTAAACACATGGAAATTGGAAAAAATAATATAGGTGAAAATGAATATTTCATGATAAGCAATAATGTTAAACATTCACTAGCCACCACAGATAAGCAAACTGACTTAGGTGTAATTATCGATTCAAAATTGTCATTTGATGATCACATAAACCAAGTGGTAAATAAAGCAACCAAAATGACAAAAATAATCCGAAGAACCTTCCAATTCCTAGACACACACACTTTTTTGCCACTATATAAGACAATGGTTAGATCTCACCTAGAATATGCCGTAGCAGTATGGTATCCATATAAGATAAAACATAAAATAGCAATAGAAAACGTCCAGAGAAGGGCCACAAAAGAACTTCCTGGTATGAGGGATTTATCATATATAGAAAGACTAAAATTACTGAAGCTACCCACATTAGCATACCGAAGGCTAAGAGGAGACATGATAGAAGTCTATAAAATAATGCACGAATTGTACGATAATGAATCTGCACCAAACCTCCTGAAATGGGAGGATGTCACACTTAAATCAGGAAATAGAGGACACTCCCTTAAAATATTTACCCAAAGAGCAAAAATAAATTTAAGAAAAAATGCATTCCCACTTAGAGTGGCTGAACCATGGAATAGTCTCCCAAACTCTGTAGTACAAGCTAGATCAATTAACTCATTTAAAAACAAATTAGACAAATTCTGGTCTACCCAGGCAATAATATACGACTATGAATCTCCTTTAACAATAACTAATGGAACCGGAAATTATGATATAAAAATATTTGATTCTGAAGATCTGATCATGGAGGAACCAACTGGATCCTGCGATCAGAATCATCATAAGGTATCATAAGGTATAATAATGGTCAAAATTTCATTAGCTATAGGTATTTATGCTAACTTGTAACAATCAAAAATATAAATGTCTGAATGATGTGCTATTTCCTAGAACTATGTACATTGTCATGCAGCTGATATTCATCACAACACTGGTATTATTAGTTGCTAGGCAATGACAAAGGAACTTGGGCTGTAATGTTCACAGTAATTTTTAATGCAGACCCTCTATTCGGCATAGTTCATAAAACAAAATGGAACATTGTATATTAATCACATCAGTGATATAAATCAGTCGCAATTTTAATGTACACAACCATGCCTATAATTATTGCTTGTTTGGAAATTTTCATCCCCCCACCCAGTAATTTTAATACTCATATTTGCAATGCCATGGGCAAATAAAATTCATGTTTTATATGGGTTATCTTATATGCGAGGGTGAGAAACTTTGATGCACGACCAGTTGATGACAGTGATTGCTAGGCCTACCTGCTCTCTCGTCTTGGTGATGGCTGTTGTTTCTTGCATGTACGTCAAACATTCGACGCAGAAACTGTTGTTGAGATGGCATTGAGGAAACGCTTACGATATTTCTTGCTCTGCCATCAGATTTATAGCTGCACTTGATGTGGCCTGTTCATCGGAAAACTCAGCCCAAAAGGTAAAGTGCGCAGAGCAGATGACACTTTAGAGAGGGGCCAGCCCCATTCTCGTGTTTTTCGCAGCACAAACCAACGACAGGTGATGCGAAGGAGCTTTTCCTCTGGACGAAACCTGTGCAATATAGTTTCATTCGAGGTGCGGTTACTACAGCCTCCGACTATACACCTTTGGCCACTCATTTTTGGGACTCAAACGTTCCGCTCCTACACAACAACAATGTCAATGGAGTCACTTGAGCGGCTCAAACGAGGTGTGTCTTTACATCACTTCCGCCTTGCTCAGTGGCTGACGACCGACCTAGAAATCGGCGAATTAAGCGCGGAATTTGAAGGTTAAAAATTCGAAATGTAACCACAGCACAGGTACTCATTTGCCGGCCGATACGGGGACTAACTCGCGCTGTATCAGTGTATGCATGTTCTACTTAAAGTGGGAGAGGTGGTCTAATGGTTAGAGCACCTGAATGTCGATCGAGAGGACCACGACCCCGGGCAACTGAATCAGCTTGAGCCCCTGTAACTAATATATATATAGGAATGGGTACTGGTCATAACGGCGACAGATCCAAAACGGCGACAACCAAAACGGCGACAAATCCAAAACGGCGACTAACCAAAACGGCGACAATCCTAAACGGCGACATCCGTGGTCAAAACGGCGACAAGTCGAGTCGAGCCGGCGACACAAATAAATAATCATCGTGTATAAGCGTCACGTACTCGTATACCCGATGTGGATAAACCCTGATGTGAGTACGTACACTTGGTTAAATAAAATTATGTTATAAGTGACACAAATAAATAATAGAAATGTATAGCTTTGGCATGCGTCTCCGTTTCGATTGTCGCCGTTTTTTTTTTTTTTTTTTGTTTTATGTTGTCTCTCATTAGTCAAAAATGTAATATTAAATTGCGAATATTATTCAGCTTGCATGTCACATCAAAACTGTGGTTAAATTTATAATATATTTCATTTCATTGTGGACAAAAGACAGCAATCAGCATATAATTGGGAATGAGCGGCCAGGCGCCGTTCCTGCTATTGAGTGAGCGGAGCATGTTGTAGCGGAGTAACCAATAGACGCGTGCCTAGGAACAACGAAGGTCAGAGGTCCGCAAAATATGAGTAATCCGAGTACGGTTTCTCCAGACTGAATAGTCACGAAATAATCTTGTTGTATCTCTTATAATGTTCAACTTACATTATAGGTTTCATTACGCGAATTATTTCAACCGAACACGAACAACTTGTAATAAGAATTATACATTTTTGAAGCTATACCATTTCTATTTAGCATCCTATCGAACTGTTAGATTTTATGTTGATTTATGCTTTCTGTATGAACCCAGACTGTGCCACATAAGAGATTAATAAGTAAATTGGATAGCTTCAACATTAGGAACGAAATATTACATTGGATTGAAGCATTTCTCACATATAGAAAACTCAAGGAGGCTGTGAATGGACAAGAACCAAAATGGCACAAAGTGACTTCTCCGTTCCTCAGGGTTCGATTTTACGACCACTACTATTTGTATGATATATAAATGACTTACCAGAACTATGAAACTCTGAAACATTTTTATTTGCAAATGATATCGAGACTTTTAGAACTATTACATATATAAATGTGCACTGGAATATTGCACGACACCAAATTACATCATATATCCAATCAACAAAATTGAAAAACATGGATTTATGAAATTCATTAACCGTATAAAGTTACAATTATCATCTTCATTTATCTGGTTTGTTGCCGTTCCGTTGTCGCCGTTTAGGTTTGTTGCCGTTTTTGTTGCCGTTTTGACATACACAATATTTTTCGCAATTGACCAATGGTTGTCGCCGTTTTGACCAATGGTTGTCGCCATTTTGACTTATGCCTTGTCACCGTTTTGACCACGATTGTCGCCGTTTTGGTTTGTTGCCTTGTCGCCGTTTTGGTTGTCGCCGTTTCGACTTGTCGCCGTTCTGACCTGTGTAGGAATGACCCCACTCACCTTTCAGCATCCGTATCTCGGCGTTGCGATGCGTAATCCGAATACTATGACCTTACACAAATGTCCCAATGAATAAACTTTCACTATACCTACTTGTCATTAAAAACATATATGGATTTCTTATAAAAAGAGGTACGTTAACGACTGTACGCACAGAAAACACATCAAACCGCATACGGTAACGTGACAATGTTACTGGAAGTGAGGTGCAAAATCCCTTGTTAGCCAAATAGTCTACCCAACAACAGGTGACACCTGCTGTAGAATGTGTCAGACTGATCATTGGTATACATATTTATGTTTTGTGCAAGGTAGTAGTGTAACAGGGGTGTTCGGTAGTTTCTAAATGCTAAGCAAAATTATCCCCCTATGTACTGTATTTTAAAAGACAACGCACTGCAATAATGCACCTGTGTCATACTGAGGAATGGACACGCATGCGAAGAACACATTAATACATTAATCATTCGGTTCTTTTTGGTTCTTTTTAAACTTAGATGTTGCATTTCGCAGATTATGTTGGTGTTTCAGTTTGGTTTATATCTGTAACGATTAAGGATTTAGGAAAGTTCGTGTGCCATACCGGACAAGCATATTCAACTACTGTTATAAAATGTACAGGATAATGTTGGCCAAGTTCAGTGACTTTAACATTTCGGGATATGCTTTAACAAACGCTGCCTTTTCTTATAAGTTTGCTTTTAAAAATGCCCTATGGACGACTGTATCTTAGACATCTTATTTACTGAACTAGCGCCGCTGGGGCATAGTTGCCGATCTGTCCGCTACGCGTGACGTGGTTGCTGATCTGTCCGCCAGGCGCTCGACGGACTGTCTACTAACTACGAACCACTGACCTAAATAATTATCATTTTATTATTATTATATATAGATCAGTGCTACGAACAGAGCTAGCTCTGTCACGAACTACAAGTAACGCTACGAATTGTGGGAAGTAAATATGCTTTGGCGACGCTTAAAATGTATGTGCGAATGATTTAAAACTAACGCAAAATGACATTCGTTGACCACCACTGTTTTGCTGCCACATACATAATGATCATCAACGATCGCTGACCTGTTTTCTGGTTGTTAACAATCTTGTGACAGCAGCAAACAGTGTATTATTCCCTAGATATAATGCAGTTAAGGTGACAGATAAAACGTTGCATCTGTGAATAATTTTAAGACATTATTTAAAGAATTTGATCTAAAAATGATTTCATCTTGCATTTTACCTTCAGATAATAAATATTATGTGACAGTACGAGCCGTCAACAACATTTAGTTCGGTCCTCCTGCTCTGTCTGTGTGCCATGCCCAGTCTTATGCAGTCAACACCACGCCCCCGATCATCTACGCTGTCGATCACGTCACATATGATGAAGACACGTTCCTGATTTCACATTCATTGAGTCAATGCCACGTAAAAATTCATTTATCTGACTGGTCCATAATTAGGGTTGAAACTAAGTTGCCAATCAGGATTTCTGTCCTTTTTTAGATCCATAGATATAATGCTTCCTCCTAGTTTGTTAACTAAAATAATGTCTGCTGTATAATCCTTCATTGCTGCAGTGACCCTGTGTCTGGCATCAAGAGTGCAGAGATGGGTCTGGGTCGAAGCAGAATGGACACGTATGTCCTCAGTTGGATGGCTGTGGACAACTATTCCTACATCCAACTACCACATTCCTGACGGCATGGCAGTCTGGGTGAAGACACGAGTCTCCAACAATGGTTTGTTCTATTCTCATTCTAAAAGTATACAGGCAGTACGCACTTTTGTTGATGGACATGGTCTTCAATGTTGTGTTATTTTATTGATCGTCCTTATAATATGGGGTTCCTTGTGTCTGTAATATATTCTCAGTTATTATTGTAAATATTTGCAGCATCAAAAGTTTTTGTAACCAGATTGTAGTTTGCCGACATAATTACGAGTTGATTAAGTGAATGTCATGTTTCAGTTGACCTGAGGGCGATCGGCCACACAGGCAAACCGATTATAGTGGACAGATCTCCACCTATTCCAGGGCTTGTTTACGATGGTGACAACCTCAAAAAGGATATCTCCTTCCAGTCATCTTCCTCCCAATACAGCGCCAACTGGAACGGATTTGGAGACCCATAGAGTGGACTGAGTATATTTATAGATTGGGAAAATATTCTCAAATTATGATTGTCTGTCCCCTTTTTGTTGCTCCCTGCAGCAGTGGGCAGAATGCTGATCTAAAATATGTTGGTTTATTCAAGCATAAACTGCACTGAAGCAGAAATAAATTCTTAGCTGTTTATACAAGGTTTCAGTGTTTGTATTTAGAAATTATCAATCAATCAGTTGGTAATTTAGTTCTAACAACAGTACAAATTCATGATAAAAATAAAAATTTGTTTGCAACATTTGGAATTTAGGTATGATTAATAGTTTATTGGAAAGAGTGTGAACAGAAGTCTAATACTTACCTATGGTTCACTCAAAATAGTATACTTATAGATATGTCACTGAGTAACTATTGTGATATAGATACATTGGTGTTTTGTATTATTACTGAACATTCTTCAGGATAGTTGGTTTGAAAATCGGATAACTTTCATTTTACATATCCAAGGTGTGTTTAATTTACCTGGTAGAAGCTTTCATCAAGGTATCACGTCGACTTCATCAGTACCGATGACGATGAATGACGTCATGAATCATTTGTGTCCTATGATGATGTGTTGCTGTTCATGAAGACCCCGATCAAAGAAGCGTGCAACATCATCAGAAAAAACTAGAGAATGACAAGACACTAAAGAAGAGAATAAAACTAAACGTAGATGACATCATGGATTTGTTGAAATTTGTCCTGGAGATGACATACTTCAGATTTGAAGGAGAAATTTACCAGCAGAAGTTTGGATTAGCCATGGGCAGTGTTGTATCCCCATTTTTTTTATGAACCTGTACATGGAGGACCTGGAGCAGAAAATAATAGCCACAGCACCTGTAGATTGCCAAACGAGAAACTGGAAGCGATATGTGGACGATGTAATTTGCCTGGTACACACAGGAAAGGCAAAGAAATTACAACAACACATGAACACTGTAGACACCACAGGTAGCATAATTTTCACACGGAAAGACAAAGAGAACAACAGCATGCCCTTCTTAGATGTGAAGTTCACCAAAAAGGAAGATCTACAGTGTACAATAAGAAGACGAACACTGACCAAAACCTGAACTTTGCGTGCTACCTCCCCAAACATCAGAACACCCATCAACATAGATGAGGGCAATTACGGACTGCTTCACATGTACGATGACATCATTCAGCATCATCGGTACTGATGAAGTCAACGTGGTACATTGATGAAAGCCTCAACTAGATAAATTAAACACACCTCGGATATGTAAAATGAAAGTTATCTGATTAGGTGTTTTGTTGTGTTAATCAGTTCAAAAGTTGCACTGCACTATGCTTGGTTTTCTTTCAGCCAAATATGTACTCAACCTGGGGACGTCTGCTGGCTCAGATGACATTGTACCTTACACATGACTGTCATACGATGTGACAAGTCAGTGTGTGGACGGCCTACACTTATAACACAAAGTTGTCTACTTTGTCAGTGTCACAGCAGTCAACTGTGGCCTCGTTAAAAGGAACATGACAGTGAACTCGGATGGCGGTAGGGTACAAATGTATGTACTTACAGGTATCAATGTGTCTATAAGCAATGGTTTAGTAAATAAGTACAGCAGGGTCTAATGTGTTATTTATAGAACGTGTCACATTAAAATCTCTTTCACAGAAGTTATTCTCCTGTCTTCATCATTCTGACAGATACAGACGTCAACCCACATTTGTTGCAGTGTCCATTGACATGATACCCCTAGTGAAGGGTGTTGTGAAAGACCACAAGGACCCCAACGAGGATGACATGTACTCGTGAGAGGCATCCACTGTTGCTAGCACCTGGAGGCAATTTGCTGACCCAGAATCTGGCCTAAAAAGTTATCTTGTCAACATAAGCAGAAAACCTTCAGGTAAATATATAATGTTATATTTCATGATTGCACACTTACTGTGCCTACGCACTTCAAATGAGGAATCCAGCAGTGTCATTTAACAGTTGCTAATATTTAAGTTGTAATCAAATAACTTAATATACCCTTAATAGTTAAGGCCCTACTTGCAGGGAGGTTGAACTACACACAGAAAAGAACAGCTTCAGCGTTCAACTCTCTTGAGATACGCTACTTCCATCCTAATAGACCCTTAATGTTTTAGGCCCCAGTGGCAGGAAGGTTGTACAACTCACAGAGCAGAACATGGTCCATCTGTCAACTCTCTGGAGAGACATCACTTCCATCCTCATAGACCCTTAAGCTCCAGTGGCAGGAAGGTTGTACAACTCACAGAGCAGAACATGGCTCCATCTGTCAACTCTCTGGAGAGACATCACTTCCATCCTAATAGACCCTTAATGTTTTAGGCTCCAGTGGCAGGAAGGTTGTACAACTCACAGAGCAGAACATGGCTCCATCTGTCAACTCTCTGGAGAGACATCACTTCCATCCTAATAGACCCTTAATGTTTTAGGCCCCAGTGGCAGGAAGGTTGTACAACTCACAGAGCAGAACATGGCTCCATCTGTCAACTCTCTTGAGAGACATCACTTCCATCCTAATAGAACCTTAATGTTTTAGGCCCCAGTGGCAGGAAAGTTGTACAACTCACAGAGAAGAACATAACTCCATCTGTCAACTCTCTGGAGAGGCATCACTTCCATCCTAATAGACCCTTAATGTTTTAGGCCCCAGTGGCAGGAAAGTTGTACAACTCACAGAGAAGAACATAACTCAATCTGTCAACTCCCTCAAGAGGCATCATTTCCATCTGCACCACAGCGACTTTGTCCGTGTCGATGTGATGGCATCGAACAGTAGATCTGACAAACCCCAAGATGGTGCAGCTCGTTGATAGTGACAACTTGCAGTGTGACATGGAATACAGTGTGAGTGTGACGGTGTCTCTGTCTCTGTCTCTAAAACAGTGTATACTAATTATAGGTGTTCATTGTTTCTAAGTTCCTTGAATAGATTGACATTCTTTTTTTCAGTGATATTTGATAATAGCTGAGTGAGTCAGCTGAAATATCAAAGAATTAAAAAAATTCTTGTAATTATAATTTAAATATTTCAAAGTAATAAAGTTTATACAATGTAGTTGACTTGTCCATAGCGGAAGTGTCTGATAATTTGTCTTCTCTCGAAGGACTCGACCACTCAGTTGAGATCTTCCTGGTCATTCGTCGACCCTCAAATCTGGGATTGACCACTACAAAATATTAGCATACGAACTGCACCAGGGCAAGATGACAATGATTTATCCCACCAGGTCGATGTAACTGTTTGTACTGGTTAGTCTTAGTGTAGCAGTAACTGTTGTTGATGTTTACATTTGTAAAGTGTTTGGTCGTTTCTCTTTTATTCTTTTACGCCACATATTTTATATTGCTGTAGACTCTACAGAGATAATTGCTAGAAAGTAGATATGTTTATATTCTCTCCATCTGTAACATGTCTCGTATAGAAAAAAGAGGCAGCATACTAATCACAGCAGCTTGTTTTGACAACAGATATGATGTACTGATTATTGTGGGTTCTATGATGAACTAAAACATTTTTTGGTTTCATAAATCACCAGAGTCATGCCTTGTAAAACTGTATTTGCTAGTTTAAATGGAATCATTTAAATAAGTATAGATATGAAATCTGGATGCAATGAACGCAGACCTAACCTAATGGCTGATTTATTATATATGCATTCAATAGAAACACTGTTAGCTGTGAGTGCTGCTCAATCATATGTTGCTGTAAATTGTTAGGTCCACATGGAAGATTGTGCCAGCCAGTGCAACCACGTGGACAACAGATGAGGCTCTCAGTCTGAAGATCAGTGCATGTTACAGGATGCTCGTGACGGCTGTGAATGGGGCAGGGCTGGCCACTGTCCACTACACAAATGGTGTGTTGGTTGACCCAACACCACGGATGGTATGGTCATTATTGTCTTGTATCAGTATCTAGTCCAAGTGTATGGGGCAGGGCTGGCCACTGTCCACTAAACCAGCTGTCTGTTGACCCAACACCACAGAAGGTATGGTCATTATCTTATATCAGTATCTAGTCCAAGTGAACAAGACAGAGCTGGCTGCTGACCACTACACTAAAGGTCTGTTAGTTAATCCAGCACCACTGAAGGTATGATCATTATCTTATATCAGTATCTAGTCCAAATGAACAGGGCAAGGCTGGCCGCTGTCCACTACACCAATGGTCAACTGTCACATCAAACCAGATCAACTAATCTTGCATAGCATTGCAATTATTGTAAAAAGTGACAAGACACAAATTGACAAAAATCATTGATTAATTTAATATTGGATTAACAGCTATTAAAAATATATATACCCTAAAATTACTCGCTCTACTGCTATGATATTGTGACCGGCAGCACTCTGCGGGTCCCCAAACTAATCAAATTTAATTATATATATATATATATATATATATATATATATATATATATATATATATATATATATATATATATATATATATATTGTTTATTCACACAGCAGAGGAAAAAACCAAGACAGCGTTATATGGCAGACTAAGTACAATTTACTTACTTACTGTGAAGAACTGTTTAACTTAACGGAAAATGGCCCAGAAAAAGAACAACCGTTACTCGTTACAAGCATACCCAGTCTGTGCATCCATTCTTTCCCACAGTTATTACCGTAAATTGGGAAATGTCAATACAGTGCCCTAAATGTCAGGTTATACCAGCGACTCTAAAAAGGGTTACAACAGTTAGTGTGTATTCACTACATACTGTTATAAATGTCTTAACTGCTCTCTTTTGCTTGTAACTGCATACTGAGTGTACTTTTGGTACTCATAACACCATTGGCCATTGTAGATGATGTTTTACTTTTCTATTTATAGATGTCATTTGTTCACATGGGCACCCTCTTGGGAGAATCTGAGGAACTAATTGATGGCTAGTTTAATGATCGTTCACAATGATGAAAATGGCACCCAGGCCTCATGTGGAACTGTGGATGGCGAGAATGACATCATCTACATAAGAGTTAATGACATGGAACCATGGCTCGTTTGCTGAAGACAACAAAGTCAAATGTATATTTGTATACCAGCTTTATAATAAACATTTCAAAATATCAAGAGCAACAAATAATATAAAAATAATAATATAAAAAGACCGAGACATGTACATTACAATGCAAATCCTATAAAGAAAATGTTTTTTGTTCATGACTACCCTATTCCTTGCCAAGCAGTAAAAATAATCATTACTAATCTAGAGAACATGAGGTAAAATTAGTAAAGGATCAGTGTAGATTGGATATCAGGAAGTACTCGTTCTAACAGACGGCAATAAATGAATGGAACAAGTTGTCTATGGATTGTATAACTGCTAGCAGTGTGAATATATGTTTAAAAACAAGGCTGACGCATATCTCAGGAGGCCGGGTTACACATAGATTAAAAATGTTGGGCTCTCGATAAGCCAATGGCTTCCTTGTCTACTTGCCTTGTGGGCCTTTGACATGGATGGCAAATCTTGTTAATCTAAGACAGTCAATATCTTTTATTATTATTTGCTCTGAATTAGGCATACAAATATGGCTGCTACATATTAGAAATGTAGTGAAATGTGACCGTAGCTAGACAATATGAGTGCTGATGATAACTTCTAATTCTGCTATGTCGTAAGGAGCCAATTTTGGCTATAGTACACAAGGGGGTCAACGATATTAATAGTCACACAATCTATAAAACATTTCAGCTGTATTTGGTTTTTGTTTGGTCTTTCAGAATGAAGAAAGTTATGAGGAGGTATGGCCAGCACTGAGCCCTCAACTACTCTGAACATTAATTTTAAGTCGCTGGTCTCGCTGTCCATACTTGAAATATGTGTTGAGGACTGTGTGTTGGATTCACTGTTGCACAGGCTTTAAGTATTTCTTTGTGGTAATGTCAATGTATGTTCAACATCATGCATAATGTTTTCTTCCTTACTGTGGGATTCCAAACTTGCATACTTTCATTGAGGTAGTTCTGACAGTAAATCCCCGTCCCTCCCTCGCATCGTTACAGATGTATTGGCATTTCACAGGATGGGACTGTCACAGCACGGTTACATTGACAAGTTATCTTTGGCTCTGACCAATGCCGCGACCATCTCTCCTGTTTACTATGTTGTATGACTAACCAGGTAAGTAGTCGTGGTGGGGTTTGGGTGGTTATACCCAGATAAGTAGTCATGGTGGGTTTATGTGGCTGTACCCATATAAGTAGTCGGGTGGGGGTGGGTGGCTGTACCCAGGTAAATAGTCGTGGTGGTGGTTGGGTGGTTATACCCAGTTATGGAGACGTGGTGGGGGTTGGGTGGCTGTACCCCGTTTAAGTAGTCGTGGTGGAGGTTGTGTGGCTGTACCCAGGTAAGTAGTCGTGGTGGGGGTTGGGTGGCTGTACCCAGATAAGTAGTCAGGTGGGGGTGGGTGGCTGTACCCAGGTAAATAGTCGTGGTGGAGGTTGGGTGGTTATACCCAGGTATGGAGTCGTGGTGGAGGTTGGGTGGTTATACCCAGGTATGGAGACATGGTGGGGGTTGGGTGGCTGTACCCAGGTAAATAGTCGTGGTGGGGGTTGTGTGGCTGTACCCAGATAAGTAGTCAGGTGGGGTGGGTGGCTGTACCCAGATAAGTAGTCAGGTGGGGGTGGGTGGCTGTACCCAGGTCCCAGGTAAATAGTTGTGGTGGTGATTGGGTGGTTTTTAACTCTCTTCCAATAGGGCTAAGAATGCAACGTGATTCTAAACATTTTAAGAGGGACTTGAAAACCTTTCTCTTTAATCAAGCTTTTTTGTAATTTTGTGTGTGTATGTATATGTATAATGTGTGTACGTATGTATGGATGTATATATGTATGTGTATGTATGTATATGTATGTGTATATATATGTATGTATGTATATATATATATATATATATTTGTGTATATGTATGTATGTGTATCTATGTGTGTATATATATGTGTGTGTGTATGTATGTATGTGTATTAGTGCCCTGCGCGGGCCTAGAATTTTATCCCAAGCCCGGCCCGCAATTAGCAGTTAGAGTCCAGGACCGCAGTAATTTTTCAAACCTGGCCTGCTCACACCAGGCCCGGCCCAAGCCCGTTGTGTTTAAATTGTTTTCAGCCCAGGCCCAGCCCGGGCCTGCAGTATGTGG
Organism: Lamellibrachia satsuma; assembly: GCA_033239005.1. Classification (NCBI taxonomy): domain Eukaryota; kingdom Metazoa; phylum Annelida; class Polychaeta; order Sabellida; family Siboglinidae; genus Lamellibrachia; species Lamellibrachia satsuma. Next base: position 271,662 of record BSQZ01000053.1, read on the forward strand.
GCCCGGCCCGCGAAATTATGTAGAGGCCCGGCCCGTGGGCTCCGGGCCGGGCTTGGACCCAAACCCCGGCCCGCGCAGGGCACTAATGTGTATGTATGTATGTACATGTATGCATATGTATATATGTGTTATCTCATGTAATGCCTGTACTGTAATAATTATATTCACAAATGTAATATATTTAATTAATTTATTTATTGTAAACACCCCTGATTCTATTTTTAGAGATATGCGGTGTCTAAATAAACTTGATTTGATTTGATACCCAGGTATGGAGACATGGTGGGGGTTGGGTGACTATACCCTGGTAAGTAGTCGTGGTGGGGGTTGTGCGGCTGTACCCAGATAAGTAGTCGGGTGGGGGTGGGTGACTGTACCCAGGTAAGTAGTCGTGGTACTGGTTGGGTGGTTATACCCAGGTATGGAGACGTGGTGGGGGTTGTGTGGCTGTACCCAGGTAAATAGACATGGTGGGGGTTGGGTGGCTGTACCCAGGTAAGTAGTCGTGGTGGAGGTTGGGTGGTTATACCCAGGTAAATAGACATGGTGGGGGTTGGGTGGCTGTACCCAGGTAAATAGTCGTGGTGGTGGTTGGGTGGTTATACCCAGGTATGGAGACATGGTGGGGGTTGGGTGACTGTACCCAGGTAAGTAGTCGTGGTGGGGGTTGTGTGGCTGTACCCAGATAAGTAGTCAGGTGGGGGTGGGTGGCTGTACCCAGGTAAATAGTCGTGGTGGTGGTTGGGTGGTTATACCCAGGTATGGAGACGTGGTGGGGGTTGGGTGACTGTACCCAGGTAAGTAGTCGGGTGGGGGTGGGTGACCTTTTATATGTATCTGCTGTCAATTTAACACAAGATAGTTTGTTACTAAATTAAACTAATTTTTTTTTAGTGTTTATTGATAATTAATAAATGTTGTTCCAAACATATTTCACTTACTTGTGTACTGTGTGGTTGTTAGGGAAGACTTGTGATTGAGTTGCCTGACACATAGGTCACTTCTGTAAACACTGCAGTTGACACTGATACAAACACAATTCAGCAGGAAGCAGGTGAGTTATTTTCTTCAACATTTATAAATTATACTAATCATTTTGATGCACTAAGGACATGGTTGTTCTTGGTTGACAGGGTTGATGCCTGATTTGACTTTGCTTCATGTTCAGATTTATGTTATATTACACACAATGCTGCTCCTACTGCCACTTTTAATTAGTCAGAGCACAGCTTTACCAACATGTAAACAATAGACACCCAGATAACTGCTGACTTATACATAGTCTAACAATGTGCTGACCTTAAGGTGGGGCTAATTCCCCTTGTCTTAGAACTGTTATTTGGACAACTTACTCTTGTGTATTGTTCTTCATTAGCTGCATCTTTCACTAGAATAGACGTCATTTACCAGCGGGCTTTGACACAGGTGGTTGTAGCCTGGCAACCATTTGAGGACACTGAAACTGAGGTCACAAGGTACTTCACATATATATGTAACACACAAACATATAGGCTATATGCAGCTAGAATAACAGGTTTGGTAAGATAATGAGTTTTGCATGTCTCTGTTCATGATTGTGCTTAATGATTCTGATTTGTTGCGGCTCTGAGCTCTGGTTCCTGAGGATATAGGCACTATAGAAGTTAATCATTATTATATTAGTTAAACCATTGCACTTTCAATCTATAGGAAAGGGGGTTGAATCCTCTTGATGCCATTTGAAGCCTGGTTAATTTTTTTCACTCCTCAATGTCCCAGTTCACACAGTGGTATACATGAGTACCTGGCCCCTGTTACTAAGGGATCAACCTGCGATACACACTGGCAGCATACTTCCAAGGGCATTGTAAATTCTTATCTTTTTAAGCCAATGAAACTAGGATTAACCATCAGTTATATGGGTAAAAAATAGGATTTATTATTTTTTTATTTAATGGTATGTCAAAACATTCATATGTCCAGATTCTTGTGCGAAGTGTCTGTACATATTTGCAGATACTTTCAGTAGCCATATGGGTCAATCCATCAATATCGTATACTTGAGTGTTTATTATTCCTCTTGCCTCCAACAGATACCAAGTAGCTCTTGGCTCCACACCAGGTGGAACCCAGGTCCACCCATTTGAGGGCATCTTTCCTAGGGCATTGTCTGCCCTCATCCTTCACATTCACCTGTCATGTCAACGGAGGGTGTTTGCCACTGTGAAGGGGTACAATGCAGCAGGACTTCCCAGCACCGCAACCTCAAATGGCGTCTACTTGAGTCGCATCAGCGCCGACCTTGAACCACTTGGCGCCTCCTACGTGTATGATGCAGTGACGTCAACACAGACAAGTAAGTGATGCATTTCTACTGAAATCATGTCATGTTGTGATTACTACTTCAGATTTTCAATACGTGCAATTTCGATAATTTTACCAATAGAACATTTTACTTACTGAGGCACAAACAACACGACTTTTCTATCAAATCAAATTTAAATTGCTAAACTGATTGCAAAAACTGTTTAATGAATTCGCTTTTCACCAGTGTTTTTCATAGCTTCAGTGCAGATAGATATGTAGTATTGCAAGTTGTGTTTATTTTGAAGCAAATTGAATTATTTATGCAATGGTGTAAATGTGGTGTATATAAGCCTGTTATACGTTGTCATTTTGAGGTGTGGAACTTCAGAAATAAGTTTTTGAACAAATATCAAGAGTGAAGTTTGACATACTAGTCATATTTTATTACAATAACATCACCAACTGCTGGTTCCACACAAGGAAATGTTCTTCCTATGCATGGTACTGCACAAAGAATTTTTGCACAAATGCACATTGCATGTCAGACATCCAAAACATGTCTCAATCGCACGTCCAGATGGCCGTTTCACTCTGTTTTCGCGACACAACTGACAAGCTCATTTTGATGAGAATGAGTTGTTGGAGTTCTCATCAGGGATGTCATCACTACTATTACTTGCCACCTGAAATATACAAACAGCTACAGCCCAGCAAACATGACTGTAATGGGCCTGTACTGGCCCAGTAACTACCGCAGTACTGGCCCAACGCTGTTAAACATTACTGGTCCAGTACAGTTCTGCACAGAGGCTGTGAATTGGGCCGGTACCGGCATACTGTACTGGGCCAGTACTGGAACGGTAGTGGCCCAGTACTGGGCCTATACCGGCATGCTGTACTGGCCCAGTACTGGCAATATACTGGAATGGTAGTGGCCCAGTACTGGCATAGTACATTAGCACAGTACTTGGCCAGTACCGGTATGCTGTACTGGCCCCGTACTGGTACTACACTGGAATGGTAGTGGTTCAATACTGGAATAGGGCATTGGCACAGTACTGGGCCAGTACAGCATGCCGTTACTGACTGGAACATTAGTGGCCCAGTACTGGGTCTACATAGCAGTGAGGTTGCAACAAACACCAAGATCGATGTGACATACAATGCACGCAGCTTTATTTCTGAAATTGTCACAATTCAAGCAGACTCATTGATCCTGCTGCTGTCTCCCTTGCTCCTCCATCAAAGCCACTGCTCTTCTCTTCCTCCCACCGTGCCTGTCGCCAGAGTTCCTTAACCATACCATCATCTCTTTCTGTACGTCAGAGTCTGTGGCTTTTTCCAAAAGCGGGTTTCTTAGAATGGCCCCTGAAACATTTACACGTTTGCTCTAAACACCAGTGTTATATTTGTGTAACAGTTATTTTTATTCAATCGAGATGTAACTAATGCACCCTTTGAAAGTTCCAGGTTTTTAGAGATAAGCCTGTAGAATTAATTACCTGTAACAATTATTATTTTTGTATTTATTAATATTTAAAGGGAAATTACAAAATGACAAGTATGTGTTTTTTACAATGGCTGTCCAATCCACCTTTTTATTATCAACAACTCAATGTTATTAACATGATTTCACATGAAAATGTAGGGTTCGCTGTAATGGCCCTACATACAATCTGATACAGGTACTTTTTAATGGCTATGTAATGTACTATGGTTGGCAGAACTGTTATGTTTAAATAAACATTGTTATACTTGTTTAGCCTACTGTGCTTCAACCATGGTTTGGATTAATGTATATAAAACAAAAATGGAATGAACTCCCCATCACTTTAACGCCATATAAAACTCTGGCTACCTTCCTCAAGACATATATTTTTAAAATTGCATTTCTACCCTAAATCCTTGGCGTTCCCTCACTATGATGATTCTTGCATGTCCCTGTTCGCAATATTTTTTTACGATATCATATTTAACGATTTCAGTTTGTTGCACTTCTGTGCTTAATGCCCGAGGATTTATGCGCTATGGAAGTTTTATTTTTTTCAAGACATTAGTCAGTCATATTAATTAATTAATCCCTAACAACTGTTAATCTTTTTTTCCAATTGTTATGTGCTGTATGCAAGTAAAAAAAAATTATAATGGTACATACGTTTAACCACGCTGCTCAACAGTAGACTGCCGAATGCCCTTTTGACGTCATCCGTGTGACTCTTCCAGCCACTTTTGCCAGCCCAGTTGTACTGGAGGGCAACAGCGTGGTCCAGCACATGGGTCATTACTCGCCGCACATTCTCCTTCATTGTACTGCCGCCAATAATGGCCAAGTCGTGCATCTGCAAAGATAAACATACTCCAAAATGTCAACGAAAACCCATGTTACAGGGGATGACAAAATCAACTGAATAAAAAAATGGCTGACTGACAATAGACACACAATAGTGGTAGATGGGGAGGTTTCAAATCGGAAATAAAATTTGAGTGGGTACCACAAGCATCAATATTACGACCTGTGCTATTCTTAATGTGTTATATCAATAATTTGGATGACAATATAAGGGCTATTCCAGAAAGAAATGTATGGGGGACAGGAAGCAATTTTTTTACAGATGATTTTTTTCTCCTAATTTAATTAAATTTAAGTGATAATAGCATTACCTCCACCATTAAAAATTAACACCCCTACCACCACTACACAGGTATTTCATGAATAGCATTAACAATAAAAAAATCTTATTTCAATAGCATTGAAATAAGATTAAACTACAAACACGATTGTACAAATGCTCAACACGAGGTTTTTGATGGTCTTGTCAAGCAGCTTGACCTCCAGCTCCTCTACATCTTCCACACTTGACAGCGGAAAGGTCAAATCATCAGGCAACTCTACACTGACTTCCGCATTGGCAGAACTTGTCATAAGCAGGTTGAGGAGCTTCCGCTGGCTGGCTTGCTCATGCACCACACCATCAAGTGTGACTTGGATCGCTGTCACTGCTGACAGCATTTCCCTCTCGAAAGCTTTACAAAAAAAAGGAACTTCCAGTACATTTGAAAAATACCATACACCATGAAAAGTATACACACAAGAGGAGACACTGCATTTGGAAAGTATTATTTTAATTTGCATAGTTAGTGCCAAACTGTAAAGTGGGCTCTACTTATACATGATCTTGCACATAAAAAATCCCATAATGATTTTTTGGAGAATATGTAGGTGAACACAATACAAGCCAAATTAGCACATTATTTTTTTACTTCCACAATGATGCAGTTTCTTTCTTACCTGTGAACTGTCCAGTTGGTGTCCTCTGGGTTGGTGTTCTGGGGTTGAGTGGTGTTCTGGGGGTGAGTGGTGTCCTTGTTGCAGCTTGGCTTCTCCCGTTTAGAATGCTGTCTTCAGTCACAGTCAATTCTGAAAACAACCGTAAGGTGTATATTTACAAAGACATAAACAAACATGTCAGAATTACAGAACCATGCCTGGAGATGACAAGCAGCTGAATACAGCTGAACACCACACCTATGTCATAAATGGAAGTTGTTCAAATGATGTATCATGAAATTCATTTCAACATATGTATGCAGTGTGCCCATCCACTTTCAGTGTAAAATTTATAGGAAATATAGGAATTATGAAGTAAAAATATAGGACTAAAAAAACATAGGAATATATTATTGTTGCACAGTGCATTATTTCTTTGAAAATACCATCACCTATAATGACAGAAAGATAAATACCAGGAACAGGTGGTGGTGTTGGTGCTCTCTGCAAAATTGGATGGCATTTCTTCCCACTTCTGCCTCAGTTCTTGGAGACAGCCATGTCGCCGTCATCATCCTTCTCCTCCTCCTCATCACTATCGTCTTGTAGACGAGCTGGTTTATATGTGATTCTAGAACAAAGATAAAATCTGTTGTTGAATACTACTAACGTAATACTATTAACATAATTACATATCAAGGCACTATTTTCCAGACAAGCATGTTGCTTCATGCAAATACAGATCTTTAGTTATAATGAGTTTAAGGTTAACTCTTTCTGTTGCTAAAGAAATATATTGCCTTGACAATTCTCAAGAAATATTAAGTGAACAATGACCAATGTCAAGGAACGAGTGTCAATCAATTAGTCCGTCTGTCTAGTAAAAACTAGCATACATTCTAGGATAGCACTGCCATTCATCATTTGCACCATAGGTGAAACACTTCGCTATTTGGCGAAATAAAAATTGAACAAATTGGTGGATCATACTGTTGTACCTAGTATTGATGCCATCAGCCCTTGGCCCTGTTGCCAAAAAGTTCTACCCTGATGCTGGTTCAATAACTCACCTAACTGGCCTTTTAGAATCATCTTCGTCCTCTGTTTGGATGTCGGACGTAACTTCTGCTCTCCGTGCTTTGCTTCGCCCTTCTTCATAGGTTTCTACAGTATAATTTATCCAAATATGAAAAGACATCACAAGACAAGTCACAGGCCAACATCCCACTTTGGTACACGTAGCATAGGTTACTCAACAACCAGATGCAGAAAAAAGATACATACTAAGGTTGTAATGATACACAAAGCCACTATGCGATAAACATCGCAATATTTGTTTCACAATACAAATTGACTGCGTTGGCATTGACATTACAAATGTGTCGACTTGAAACGGTTTCCAAAGCTTGCTTTTAGCGTAGATTCAACTTTCAAAATGATAAAACTTTGAAAAATATGTTTGCATGTAATGTATACTACAGGTGTATAACCGAAATACTATCTGCCCGTGCAGCATTAAAAATAATATCGATACAAATTACAGACGTGTTATTATTTTATTTAGGGACATTATCTCAAAAATAATGTACACAAATAGTTAAATATACCCATACATAATAAGTGTAGGAAAAAAGAATGTTCACTCACGACACGCACATAGCACTCGTACATCGTACGCTTGCCAAAGTGCGGGATCGGGCTCCAGCCTGTCTCGCACAGCTCTGCCGATTGCTGTTGTCGACTTGAATGGCGGCCAGTACAAGGTTGTATTGGTAATGAGCCAATTCGAGGCTACCAATTCAACCAATTCTTCATGTTTTTCTCCGAAGACCACAACAACAAACATGCTGGAGACCAACGAAAATTAAATACAAATGATAAAGGTATATCAGAAAATGCAACGTTAGGATAAATCAAACTGTATGAATGACAGGCATTGCAATGTGGGCTCTTCCAAATGGCAGCAAGACATATTTCCCCATGATTGATTTAACATTAATGACATGGAGTATGCCACTCACATGTTCTACTACATGAATATCTAGCTTTCTTGAATCTAATGGATAAGAGAAAAATGCCTTGTGTACTAGAAACAGTTTGTACACAATGTAAACCTCTGTTTCACATTGGATAATATTCTGCACAAGAGCAACCTCTGAATCAATTTTAACACAATTGTTAGGTATTTCTACTGCAATATTAAACACTTTCAACTGTGCTTCCCCATATTGCGAACATGGAAAATACATGTTTCCTGTTGGGAGCGGGCCCCAAGTGTGCTGCTTTTTCAAACCCTGAACAAACAGGTCTGGGTGGTCTTGAACTACAGCTGGTAATGCGGACTTCTCTGCTATTCTCATGATCACTTGCTGGAGCACAAAGTTTGGCTTCCTAACCATTTTTTTAGTCGACCAAGGAAACTTTCAAATGGAAATGCAGAGAACACGTCAAGATTACCATGAACTTTCACATCTTCAGCTAAATGAACTAAGCAGTGAATATTGTATGTCACCTTATCTGATCCATACAGCTGTGAAAAGTGTTTAACAAAAAGAACTAAGAGACTATGAGCATAGTCACACAAGGGGATACTAGTAGCTGAAGTAGGATTTGCAAGTAGATGGATGGCAACTGATAGTAATAGAAAGTTATCATACAATTCTTTGGCTATTTTGTCTTTCAAAGCAACTGGACCTGTATACAGCAGAAAAAGCCTAAATTCAGTAGCCTTCCACCTTTCAGTTTCAGCAAGAGCCCTGGGCTTTCTGGCAAATTCCTGTGGAATGTGACAACGCATAGACAGAAGACATTCTGAAATGAATGTTTTTGCCTGACCCCCTAAACGACACTGGAGAGGACCCTTCATCCACAGTAAAAGGAGACGCTTCACCACACCAAGGCAAACTAGGTGCATGTAGTCTAATGTGAATTGAGAAACCAAGCCCAGAGATGGTGACAGCCGCCTCAATGCACACGGATGTACGTGGTGCTCTTCATCCACCATTTCATCAAATGAAATGTCTGTGCGCAATGGGGCATCAGTTTCTGGAAATGTCATCTTTCCCCTGTACTCTCCTGCCTGGGTACATTTATCACAACCTGAATAACCAGAATGTGACTTGACAGATTTGATTTGAATATCTGACCATTGTAATTCAAACCATTTGTTTGAAGATCAGCCATTTCTTCCACAAAATCCTGTAGAAACTCCTCAGGATCACATGGCTTTGACTTTCCAGAAAATAATCCGATTGGAAATGGTTCTGGTTTGTTTGACTGTGCCAATCGCCCCAAAATAGGCCAAAAGCTGCTCTTGAATAATGGTAGCCCATCAACATTTAATTGCAACTGTATAGTGTCACAGTTTTTCAACTTGGGATCAAGAGCAAGTGCAGATTCAATTGCACCAGCAATTCCAAAATGATAGTATAAACCACCAGCTATTGGTTTGATGCCATCAACCTTTTTAGTTAATAAAAGGGTTCTGGGGTCTTTAGGTAGATCAGGGTGGAAAACTCTAAGAACACCCAACAACTGTCCTAGAGCGGTGTGGGTGATCTTATTTTCTATTGCCCATCTAGCCAACAAAGAAAGGAGACCATTTTCACCATGCTCATTTTCATCACCAGATGAAGATGGTGAAGAGTTTGGGCCATCATTGTCATTCACTATCAATTCTTCTTCACTTTCATTGACTGAAAGATCACTGTCTTGAGTGTGTCTCCCCTCCGAGGAGTCCAAGCACCCCCCCTCCATATCACTATGGTCACTATCTACTTCATTGTGCACTTGTACATCATCCGGGCCACCCACTACCCCCACACCATTCACCCTGTTTCCTACATCTGACCCATGACCACATGCCATGCCATGCCTGTCAGTTCATTGTTCTCATTATCATTTGCAATATTTTGCAAGTGTTTCCCAACTTCTGATTGAATTTTTCGACGTTTCGTCCAATACGACATAGTGCCATTTATATATGTCTCCAAACCTTAAAGAAAAAAAATTAATGATGTACCAGTTATGTTCATGACTTATTGAAACAACATTAGGCTTAGCCTTAGGTCCACCTAATTAATAACCCAAAGCGTATTTAACTTGCATTGAGCGCCACCTTACCCTTTAAGTTTCATTCGCAAGGCACCGCAAGTTAAATATGCGAATGCGAGCATCGAAGGTTATTAAATGTGTATTTACGCACATGTTTAATAAATTACATGTTCTGTAGACAAATAAGCATTGTGCATGCATTGTGTATGCATTATGCATGATTATTATGCGGATTTCATGTTAATAACAGTAAAATTGAGGAATTCTAGAAAAGTACCACACATTCAACTTCAAGTTACTGAACTATTGCTCACACAATATAATGATGAAATACAATGCACAAAAAGTTTGGTAACCAAAAGAGCAAAGTAGTGCTTAAATATTCAACAAATACAATATAAATTATGCCAAAATGGCTTTCTATGCATATTATTTGCACAAACCCTCATCCACTAAATCCGTTAATCCGGCGCCAAAAGTCAGGAGCTACCCCGCACCAAAAAAGGCTCGGTTTGATTTGAGGTCTACTGAAAATTCTCTGTATTTATCTATCATTTTCATTTACTACATTTGTCATAGGCATATTTTCTTCAAAATCAGATAACACGTTAAATATGTTTTTAAACTTTGCTAAAAGCCATTTTTTCAAATGATATGCTACGTATTTATCATTAGCTTCATTGCTAAGTACTGGTGAATCCGCCTAAGGGCGAACACTAGTTCAGTTGCTGATTTTGCCCACTGGGGTTTCACAGCTCGCCATGCATGGGTATCGTCAAACACCGATCACGTGATCATTTTATAAGCGGGGAAACGAAAAGAACTCTGGCTGCCTGAATGCCATCATATGCAAACTTTGCCATGACCGTGTTTGTGGACGACATTTCAACTTTTTTTGTCATTGAACCGCTATTAGTGGTTGATATTACAAATGTATACATTACATTCATGACTGTTGGCAGCTGTTATATAAAATTAAAGCAGAATGAACGCCGAAAAAGGAATTGCTAGTAGGCCCACGCCCACGGCATTTGACCCATTCATGGATAATACATGAACTTTGTTTTCTGGCTAACAAAATCGTTAAACCGTTTATTTTTATTAAACAAAGTTTAATATTTATCATACAACTGTTGATCGGACTAATGCCAAAAGTTTAATCGGGTCAGAGGCGTATTTAGCCCAGTAGTCATTCATTTCATTTCCCGCGCGGGAGAACGGGAGATGGGTCCCAAAAGCTAGAGCCTCCCGCCAGAAACGGAAGACTTAACATATCTGGTTAGAATTAGTCCACGACCGGTTAATGCGGCCAGCAGTGCATTCCCATAATAATAATAAGTTTATTTTCACTTTGGAGCCACAGAGGCTGAATGGTACACACAAGCAATTGCAGCTTGGCTGAATACTTCCAAAAGAAGTTGAGATGGCCTTGGAATGAACAGGTCTGCCAGGGGGTGAAGTGTAAAGCGCTTTGAGCAGTCCTATGGACCGGATACTGCGCTATATAAGAACATACCTTTACCTTTACTTTACATAATATTAAAAACATAAAACATTAAATAAAATAAATTAATAAACAGCGTTGCAATTTACACTGGCCAGTATTGGACCAGTACTGGGCCCATACGACCAACATTTCATTCCCATAATACTATTAATAATTTTATTTCGCTTTGCAACCATAGAGGCTGAATAGTGCACGCAATTACATAATATTAAAAACATAAAACATTAAATACAATAAATTAATAAACCGCATTGCAATTTACACTGGCCAGTATTGGACCAGTACCAGGCCCATACGACCAACATTGCATTGCCATGATAATAAGTTTATTTCGCTTTGCAACCATAGAGGCTGAATAGTACACACAAGTACATATTAAAAAAATTATAAAACATTAAATACAATAAATTAGTAAACAGCGTTGCAATTTACACTGACCAGTATTGGGCCAGTACCGGGCCCATACGGCCAACATTGCATTCCCATAATGATAATAAGTTTATTTCGCTTTGGAGCCACACAGGCTGAATGGTACACGCAAGTGTATACTAAAAGCATTATTAAACATTATATTATACAATAAATTAACAGATGGCGTGCAATTTACACTGGCCAGTATTGGGCCACTACCGGGCCCATACGGCCAACAATGCATTCCCATGATAATAAAAATACGTTTATTTCGCTTTGCAACCATAGAAGCTGAATAGTGCACACAAGTACATATTAAAAACATTAAATACAATAAATTAATAGATGGCATTGCAATTTTTACTAGCCAGTATTGGACCAGTACCGGGCCCATACGGCCAATTTCACTGTGGTCTGCACATTGTACTGGCTCAACACCGTTTGTACCGTTGACGGTACAAACGGTACTCGCCAGTATGTTGCCAGCATTGGCCCAATACTGCCATGTTTGCTGGGAGTAATAAAAACAGAATAAGAATAAAAAAATGTTGGCATTTGTCACATGTCACATCCAACATATCAATGTCTAATTATAATTTTTACAAGCAGCCAATAATTACATGACTTTTTAAAAGTTTACTAATATCTGAAATATAGATAAATATAATTTATTACATATGCTATGAACGATTGCAGCCATTTGTTTATTGCGGTGTCAACCCAACAAGTGCTGGGGTTATCACCTATGTTTTCCCGCCACTCATGCCACCACCCCTACTGGCTAGATGATAATTACCATATAAACAAGTTGGGCTGTGATTGGATTCAATCGTTTGTCTTGCAGCTGGCAAGGAGAGCCAGGGTTCAATTTCTACGGTAAACAGTGAACACACGTAGATTTCGCAACAGACACCTGTGGTAGTTACCATGGTGCTTAATCAGGAGCACTGATCATCATCAAATTTATTGTTCTTCTCAGATGGATATGGCGGTAACTGCCACATCCATCTCAGAAAAACTTTCATCCGAAGATTCACCCCTAAAATTGCGCAGACTTCATCTGCAATGACTGCATCTGTTCTACGAGAAACGGCCATTTTTAAAGCACACCAGTGCTCGACTTCAAACGCGATTATCTTCAAAACTTTCAATACAACCATTATTTTAATTTTTCCCACAATTCATAGCTAATATATGTAGAATTCCACTAGTTTTAGTTTCATATCAATCCACCCGATGATGCCACCTCCACAGCCTTTTCCCCAGCGGGCACTTGCGGGTGCCGCAGGGTCTAATGGGTTAAGAGAAATGGGAAACTGAAATACCTCTTAATTTTAATAAGTTGGTTTTTACCTGTAACCATTAGTGGGCAAATGACCATGCTAGCTACCTTTGGTAGCAGGGAGTTCCAGGACCACAATGACAGACTGTCGCCCCATTGGGACACCAGTGGAGATCCGTGTCCCAGAGAGAAGTCTGAGTGGGCAATTCACAAGTTTGACGGCACTATTGTCCTCAACATCACCCGACTACAGCAGGTATGTGTGCAGAGATGTCACACAAGTAATTTAATTCAGAAATTTATAATTTTAAAACTGTCAGTAGACTAATTAACAGTAGATTTTCACAGACTTGTTCCTTTATATGCATCACCAGAATCGTTAAAGTAAGTATTGTTTCATGGAAGTTTTTGTAGTCTAATACAAGGCTAATGCATATGTATGCATTAGCCTTGTATTACAAGAATATATTATATAAACTTATTGTATCATATATATATATATATATATATATATATATATATATATATATATATATATATATATATATATATATGTATGTGTGTGTGTGCATCTAATCTTCTGTATTGAAACATTGAGTACACACTTATTGTAATATATATATATATATATATATATATATATATATGCATACAATCTTCTATGTGTTGAAACATTGAGTACAAACTTATTGTATTATATATTCACATATATTCATCCAATCTTCTATGTGTTGAAGCACTGAGCACACACTTATTGTATCATATATATATATATATATATATATATATATATATATATATATGTATATATTATATTATATATATATATATATATATGCAGCAAATCTTCTATGTGTTGAAACATTGAGTAAAACTTATTGTATCATATATATATATATATATATATATATATATATATATATATATATATATATATATATATATATATATATATATGCAGCAAATCTTCTATGTGTTGAAACATTGAGTACAAACTTATTGTATATATATATATATATATATATATATATATATGATACAATACAATATATATATATATATATATATATATATATATATATATATATATATATATATTGCATCCAATTTTCTGGGTTGATACATTGACTACACACTTATAGTATCATATATATGCATCCAATCTTCTATGTGTTGAAACATTGAGTACACACTTGTTAATTTTTCTGAAAACTTTCTTTTCTTCACAGTGTAGATGCAAGACAGGCCGAGGTAGATGAGCTGGACCTGAAAGATGGAGAATCCTACTTTGTCATTCTGCAAGTGACCAACAAACTCGGCTTTGTCTACACTGTCCACTCTAATGGTGTCACAGTGAAGTTGGAACCACTGTTGCAAGGCAACGTCCGGGAAGGTGATATTGTTGGGACTGACCTCAATTACCAGTCTTCTGTCACAAGTCAACGCACACGTCTGCATCCAAGCAATAATGTCCAGTCACAAGAGAGTCTGGTCATTTGACACAGGTTTACAATATAAATAAACTGTCCATGCAACAGATATGTTTCTTGGTCAGAGTCCATTGAACATATACAAGAGACTATTGTATATATAGTCATGTACCCGATACAGTGCATTCTTTGTTCGTTTGTATTGACATGTAAACAGAAAAACTGCAATTATCCAGTTTTGTGGAATCATATAGAATATAATTGTACAACATGTATGTAATAAGGTGTTGATGTGTTACAGAAGTGAGTCGTATTGATGCAACGATTATGGGACATCTCAAGATTGAGCACTACAAGGTGGGCGTCAGCACTGATCGTAGATTCCACATTACCAGGAACAACATCCGTCCTTTCATCAACATTGGTCTCAATATGACATGGATGTTCTCTGACTTGTATCTCATTGCACATACCTCCATCTACTACGTAACAGTGCGGGAATACAGTGAGTCATCCTCCATGTTTGATGGTACCTCTATCTGCATCAAGGTCGGCTACGGCAGACATGTTGTTTCTGCTGGATCACTGGAGCTGTCCAAGTAAGTCGCTGTAGATGAGGCCACCTGTTCAATGATCACTTGAATTACTTGAAACAAGCTGTATTATGTAGTATTATGTAGATAGTGAAAAGCTGTCTACTGACTGAACCATACCTTAAATCAGCGGTTCCCAACCAGGGGGTACGCCAGGGTTTTTCCAGGGGTTACACGGAGGGTTGGCTGAAGCTAAGATTCCGTGCAGTGGTGCAAAATGTTGTCAGTTTGTGTGGTCCGTGAAGGAGAAACTGTGTTTCTGTAATACTATCAAATTCACACATATTTCTGTCAAGCAAACATTAAATGCTATTAGAAAACATCATGATCCAAGTCTATAAATTGCTATATTCGAAAGACTAACAGTTTTCCCAGTTAAGATACTTCTCATCTAAAATATTTGTAAGTTACGATAATTTCGCATTAATTCAATGGTTAGTACCTAACTAGTAACTTTGCGCCATAAAGTCCAATGCCAAAAATACCAGGCTCTTGTGCCAAGAGTTCGAGCTCATTGGCTGTTACGGGGAACGTCATTGTCTAGAATGATGTCACACAAAAATTAGATCACCAAATTTTTATATGCGTTAACAAGGAGTAGCCTCAAAAATAAAAAACCTTGGAGCGAGGTTCTTGAAGCTGGCACGCTTGAATAATATCGTTTTCCATGTGAACTCATTTAATAAGTCACTCTAAGGCTAGTTCACCATGGTGATTGATCTAAGTGTGGCGCTTCACATGCCCAACGTTGGGGGGTTCAAACAAACCCTCCTTTTTGAGAGAATTTTTTTTGCTTTTTCAGAAATTTTCCCAGAAATCCCTGGCTGATTATGTATACTCAAACCCCCCTTTAAACCCTGAGGTTGGGCCTGCTTCAGGATGAAGAAATGGGACATGGAAAAATGGGGCAACTTGTGCATGCGCACCTGCCTTCCATGCAGAGGAATTTCATATGTACCCGGATCTGAGAGCATTGGATTCGAATTTCATCCATTCATTGTGGAGGATTTGTTGAAGTTTGTGAATAACTCCACCACACGTGATGCATTTGAAGCACGTGAAGCTCTTCCCCTGCCAAAGTGTTGGTCTAAGAAGAACAAATCATATCCATATGACCTAGCTGAAGTGCCCATGAGGGTTGCTGATGTTTCCATCTACATATCTTTGCAAACAAGGATTCGTGGCAGTATTCTGCATAAAACTAAATTAAGGGACAGGGGTCATGACAATTAGCAACAGCAGTCCTCTGTCTCACTGATCATTCTAGCCCCAGCTGGTACCAGGTAACCAAACCAGCTACCTGCTAAATCCTGTTGTTTCAATGTTTGTGTGAGCTGATAAGACATGTCTGGGAAGACATGGGAAGGTGGGGGTTCACAAACCAGATGGCTTCATCAGCTAGTCATCAAATGTCTTTAATTTTACTATGGATAGTACTAGGTAGTATTACCTCTGACCAGTTTCCATGAAAGGTTACTACTACTACTGGGCTGACCCTCTAGCTACTCAGATACACCCGTGTATGCATATCCTGTTCTACTATGTAGCTCCTCCCATACCCCAGTGGAACAGGTTGATAAAAAGACAGGTTGTGCCTCATCATTAATTTAGTTCTGTATTTAACTGACATTATGAGTTGTGAGCTCTCATTAATGATAATGTAATTTTCCAAGCATCCAAGTGAGCACCATGTTCAGGGTGGTAGACCGATTGACCAGTTAAGGCTGTGTGGGAACACTTTGTTATAGGCAGAGTGGTTGCAAATCAGTTGCCAGATGCACACTGTAATTTATATAATATTACTCATGATGTTGTTATTTCTAATTGTTGTACTTTTACTTCTACTTTGACTTCAAGTACTTTTGAAAAGTAGTTTTACTTTTTACTCAAGTACTTTTTTACAAAGTACTTCTACTTTTACTCAAGTACTTTTTAGGTGAATTACTTTTACTCAAGTACAGAATTAAAGTAATTTAATCAGCCCTGCCCTTACCACTGCACTAAGTAGCAGGGAAGACTGTAACTGTATGTAAGTAACCTCGTCCTTACCCCTTCACTAAGTAGCAGGGAAGACTAAGTGTGTATGTAAGTAACCTCGCCCTTACCCCTTCACTAAGTAGCAGTGATGACTAAGTGTGTATGTAAGTAACCTCGCCCTTACCCCTTCATTAAGTAGCAGTGATGACTAAGTGTGTATGTAAGTAACCTCGCCCTTACCCCTTCATTAAGTAGCAGTGATGACTAAGTGTGTATGTAAGTAACCTCGCCCTTACCCCTTCATTAAGTAGCAGAGAAGACTAGGTGTGTATGTAAGTAACCTCGTCCTTACCCCTTCACTAAGTAGCAGAGAAGACTAAGTGTGTATGTAAGTAACCTCGCCCTTACCCCTTCATTAAGTAGCAGTGAAGACTAAGTGTGTATGTAAGTAACCTCGCCCTTACCCCTTCATTAAGTAGCAGAGAAGACTAAGTGTGTATGTAAGTAACCTCGTCCTTACCCCTTCATTAAGTAGCAGAGAAGACTAGGTGTGTATGTAAGTAACCTCGCCCTTACCCTTCATTAAGTAGCAGTGAAGACTAAGTGTGTATGTAAGTAACCTCGCCCTTACCCCTTCATTAAGTAGCAGAGAAGACTAAGTGTGTATGTAAGTAACCTCGCCCTTACCCTTCATTAAGTAGCAGTGAAGACTAGGTGTGTATGTAAGTAACCTCGCCCTTACCCTTCATTAAGTAGCAGTGAAGACTAAGTGTGTATGTAAGTAACCTCGCCCTTACCCCTTCATTAAGTAGCAGAGAAGACTAAGTGTGTATGTAAGTAACCTCGCCCTTACCCTTCATTAAGTAGCAGTGAAGACTAGGTGTGTATGTAAGTAACCTCGCCCTTACCCCTTCATTAAGTAGCAGAGAAGACTAAGTGTGTATGTAAGTAACCTCGCCCTTACCCCTTCATTAAGTAGCAGAGAAGACTAAGTGTGTATGTAAGTAACCTCGCCCTTACCCCTTCATTAAGTAGCAGTGAAGACTAAGTGTGTATGTAAGTAACCTCGCCCTTACCCCTTCATTAAGTAGCAGAGAAGACTAAGTGTGTATGTAAGTAACCTCGCCCTTACCCTTCATTAAGTAGCAGTGAAGACTAGGTGTGTATGTAAGTAACCTCGCCCTTACCCTTCATTAAGTAGCAGAGAAGACTAAGTGTGTATGTAAGTAACCTCGCCCTTACCCCTTCATTAAGTAGCAGAGAAGACTAGGTGTGTATGTAAGTAACCTCGCCCTTACCCCTTCATTAAGTAGCAGTGAAGACTAAGTGTGTATGTAAGTAACCTCGCCCTTACCCCTTCATTAAGTAGCAGAGAAGACTAAGTGTGTATGTAAGTAACCTCGCCCTTACCCCTTCATTAAGTAGCAGGGACGACTAAGTGTGTATGTAAGTAACCTCGCCCTTACCCCTTCATTAAGTAGCAGAGAAGACTAAGTGTGTATGTAAGTAACCTCGCCCTTACCCCTTCATTA